>PRKT01002053.1:0-36328 GCA_003671525.1 Saccostrea glomerata | reverse complement strand
GGAGTGCAGGAAAAATGAAGGAAAATATAAATTTCGAAAATTTTCGTTGTTTATAATATTTTCAGAAAATGCACCTATTAATTCCGTGCTTTTAGTGAAAACCATCATTGCAGAAACAAAATATGTTTATCAATGAAGGGTTAATTGGACTTGGATAGCCTATGGTAATTTGTTTTCCCTGTTTATTTTGTCCAAATGTTAAGGCTTGAAAGCGAAAGTACATTGCATATGACAGGTTCTACAAGGGTCTTGTTTTTATTCATGTCATGCTTTCAATAATAGCCTTTCAGAGACCATTCGCGTCCAAATTGCCCTTCAACTATGAAAATATATTATTTCTGCATAATTAAGCAGGTGTATTTCTCTTTAAATATGCACTTTTTCTGATACAATTTTTCTCAAAAATATGTTTTTTTTTAAATATTTGTTATCAGGTGATCATGATACTTTCTATCTATTAATCAATGATATATTAATAAACTGTAAATATATTGACTTTATTCCACACATAGTTTTGAAGCTATTCTAAAAATAGTTTTTTAGACGTTGACCTTTGACGAAACCTTAAATGTCCCCTCGCTTTTGAGAAAGTGGGATACAATTAAATCACTGACAAACTATATATCGTTACTTCAACAGTTGTTAGCAAAATTAAAGCTGAACATTTCTTATAAATAGGCACTGTCGGACGGGTATATAAACCGTTCAATTTCGTTACACCCAACTGCACACTTGAAACTCGTGGCCGACATGTAGTACCCCTTTCGTGGTCTTAGATTTTTTGCGTTTATTCCTTGTTTTTATGTGCATTGTCTTTTTGTAAATAATGTATTAATCTGTACTTTTCATTATACTTTTGTCCTGTTATTGAAGAAATCCGTTAAATTTGATAATTTCATCGCGACCGAGTAGCACGCTTTGTAAGATATACATCTACACTCGTCGGATCTCTGCAGTGAAATACATTAAACTGATTAGCGATCTGCTCCCTATATACGGGTTGTAGGGAAAGCATGGGAAATATGGCATACTATGCCTACTTACGAGTAGTGTTCAGCTTTAATTTCAAGTGATAGAGAAACTTAGTTAATGTTTTGGTATTGGGCAAGATGCGCAAAGAAAACAATATATTGTCTCTTGCTGTTTACTTTATCTAAGGATGTGGAAATGTGATAAAATATGAAGTAGGTTCCGTTCCTACCATAATCGTCTTCACTACTGCTAAATTCCTTAATGCCATGACTGTCATCCTTGTCTGTTTATACTCTGTCTACCAGGTGTACAAGTATATATTTACATTTGCAAATGTTTTCCTTTATATACATGTAACACTACTGAGAGCAAAGTATATCTATAACTGTATAAATACAGGTACGGAATCAAGAGGTTACAGATGTGTGCATGGATAAACGTTCGACGTAATTTCTCTGTGACGTCATAAAGGGTCGACGCGCGTTCAGTAGATTACATTTATGCCGTTGGATTTTAAAAATAACGCATTTCATTCGTTAAAAGTCACAAATAGGCAAATATAAAGTATGAGTAAGTCATAAATGTAAATATAAGTAATAAGGTATCACTTTAAAACATCTATCGGTCTATAAATACGGGTTGGTATGAGATTAAATTCATCATAAAGCCCTTCGGGCTTATGGAATTTAATCTCTTCACCAACCCGTATTTATTTTAGGAATAACTGTCTTATTTTTCGAATTCATGAAGTGATCAATGGATTGGCTTGTGTGATAATTTGCATAAACGCCGAAGGCGTTTATGCATAGAATTATCACACAAGCCAATCCATTGATCATCTTCATGAATTTGAAAAATCTGACAGTTATTCCTTATATTTACATGCTTTGATTCCGCCAATCCACGGGCTCCAAGCCTGCTTCTCTCTAGGTGTTGTCCCGCCCTGCACGTGGTGTTTTTGGAACCGCGCCAAAACATTCATGAGGAAATCAATTACATTTACAATTGGTAATTTTATCTCGGACAAAGACATTGGAAATGTAAATATATCTCGATATACGTTTAAAAATGAAACCTTATTTCTGAAATAAAGCAAAACTACTGTTAATACATATTGCTCAGGTAAAATCTACGAAATAAGGGATCTCAAGTCGACATGTATATCGTACAAATAAGAATTGTAGCGATGATTCTATGTTACTATTTAAGCAAGGGTATTACACGTACATGTACAATCGCTAAAATTGAGTCTCTCTAGCTGTTTTCACATTGTTTCTCACTTAAATGGAATACTGTAAAAACCCATTTTTTCCTGGGATCAAATTTTTGTTGTTTTAGGAAACCCTATTGGTTTGTGGGGATTTGATTTCGTGGATGAAGAAGTGTTGAGTGGATTTGTATGTAACAGTTTACATTTCGTGATGGACATGAATTCATGGGTCTAATCATGCCTCGAAGACAATGAAAATTAAACCCAATATAAATTTTTGATTTTTCAACATTAATCTTTGTGGAAATCATTACATTTAAGTCTCGATAAAAAAGCTGCTGTTACGTCATAAAGCATTTTTCATTGTTCGTATAATTGGTCACTTTTGTGCTTCGTATATATCTAGAAACTAGATAAACCACGACCCCTCTTCATAGTTTCCGTTTTTCAAACTCCTACTCCATAAAATGAATTGTATTCTAATTTCAAATCTGAGACAAGTGTACAGTCGTACATGTATTTAAATTGATCATTTTAAAAATAATTGAAATACTACACTCAGGTCTTATAAAAATGATATGGTATTTTAAATTAAGTGAATGTTCATAACAAATAAAGTAAGATATTTTCTACATTTACATTTTGAATAAAAATATAGATTTAATGTACAAATACATGAAATATAATATCTGGTAGTCATTCTTGCAAGCATCTTAAGTATTGTTATTTGGCAGCAATGGAGTACTGCTTGTACATTCATTTACAAAACTGGCAAGTCTTTTATATGAGTCACTTTCAAAGCTGCTTTCTCTTTTGATCAGAAAAGATATCGTCTCTAAAAAAGGGTATTCAATAATTATATTACATGTTAAAACAAGCTTGATAATGTACGAAGGTTGTCCGGTACAATTATGGGCAAAGCGTTTTACTCGAAAAATAATGAACTCAATAAGCTGAAATTTTCAGTGAATGTTTATTTATCATATATAAGTGCATTATAACTTATAACTGACTGACAGACAGATTGACCAAGGAATAAAATTAAATGTCTCCTCGCTTTTGCAAATGTGGGGGACAATCTAATCATTGACAAACGATAATTAGCTATTGGAACAGTTGTTAACCAAATTAATTTCAAGCGATAGATAAACTCATTAATGTTTTGGTATTGGGCAAGATGCGCAAAGAAAAGAATATATTGTCTCTTGTTAGCCATTTTATATTAGGATATGGAAATATGATAATATATGAAGTAAGTATGTTTCTACCATAATCGTCTTCATTACTACTATATTCTGCAATGCTATTACTTTTATTTGTTGAAACTTTGTCTACAAGGTGTACAAGTATAAAGTATATATAAATCAATAACACTGTACATATACCGGTATAAACTACAGACCGAATCAACGAAATATGGAATCTCGGACATGTATACCGTACAAATAAGAATTATAGTGATGATTAAAATTTAATGTTGTTATTATAAGCAAGGGTATCGATAAAATGAGTCTCTCTAAGTGTTTTCAAATTATTTTTCACTAAAATGGAATACTAAAAAATCCAATCTTTTCCTAGGATAAATTTTTTGTTGTTTTAGCAACCTCTATTGGTTCGTGGGGATTTGATTTCGTGGATGACGAAGTGTTGAGTAGTCTTCAGGGTTCTCCACAAGGGGTTTTACCATGGCGGCCAGCCATTGTTAAATTCATATGCGCCATGGTTAAACAAGCTGCGCCATGGTTAAAATCGGCATCCGCCATGATTAAATTTTCTTGCATATCAGTTCTGACACCTATTTTTTTAATGACTTGAGTAGTTAAGAGTCCGTGCCAATAAGCATTGAGCTTCACCCTATATAAACATGGAAAGTGAAAAAATTCATTTCTTGCTCAAATTTTGTGAACATGATGCATATGATTAGTCTTTCAAAAAAACATATCTACCCTGGCATATGAACTCTTTTTTCCAAGGCAACCAGAGAATTTTGTCATGCTTATCAGAGAAATATGTGGACTGGCCTATTCTGTTATAATTCGTGTATATGACATCAAAACCCTATGTATAATTTGATAATGTGGGTCATCAAGTGCTTTGAACGATATTTTTCTACTTTATAAGTAAAATTTACTTTGTGCTTAATTTTATTGAGATTTTACCCGTAGAATTATATCCCATAAAGAGCTTTGTGGTTTGCAACTGCTGTGCACCTTTAGAAATTTCTAAATATATATTTGTACAAGGAGAATGTTCTGTTCAATATATTAAATAAATAAAATTGGGTAGACTCTTAAGACTTTAAGTAAAATATCAGATTAAATTGTTGGAAAACTCTGTTAAAATACGATTGGATTGCCTCCCTTGCATGAGCTCTCTAGTAAAGGGGACCAGAAAGAATGGAACAGACAACAATACAGAAAATGCCGGAGAAAAGGGAACTTTGAGTAGTTGGAGAAAAACATATAATGGTATGTTAAATATGTATTTTTCATGTACATTTTTGGGTAAACGTTTGATAACTTTATCTATTTAAAGCAAGAGTAAAGATTAGGAAGGTACTTCCAGATTAATTTCTCTATCCTATGATGTGATACTGATATTGAGTGACTTACTGCCTTACAGGTAATTAAGAGCAACCTGTTATATGACCGCTGATGTTTAATTCTGCAGTTGTAAGATTACTCTAAATACAATTAAGGATAGATAAATGCTAATAATGATATTTAAAATAATTTATACCTATGCTATCGTGTATTAAAGAGGTCATGAGGTCACACTGCTGGTAAGACTCAAGTCCCTATATACACACATAGATAATTTTAACTCAGAGTTTCAAAACCTAAACTATGTCCAAATCTTAGTTTTTCTTAGTCTTTCATAACATCAATGAAATAAACTAACAAATATCATACAGCTGTACTTATCTCGACTAATGTGTTTTTTTTCTACTAATTTGCCAAGTGAGTAGGCAATGATACATATACCAATTCAATGTGGAAAAATAGCATCAAAGTTATTTACCTTTAAGTTTTAGTTGAAATTTACTACTTAATGACACAAAGAAAAGTTATTCTAAAACAAAACAAAAAAAAACCAAATTGGAATCTTTGCATTCTCTATGAAAGAAAGTAAGTCAGATTAATTATGTGTCTGCTCGTGAGTGTTAATGAAAGTGAGGTCAAGGTCAAATGAAAAGACAAGGTCTAAAATGTTCATGCAGTTGAATTGCTTACATCTTTATGTATCAGCATAGGAAGTTTGATAAAAATATCTTGGATGCTTTCTTTGAAATTGAGCATTGTACTGAGCTAAACTCAAAATGTGATAGAAGGAAGGACAGAAGACTACATGTCAAACGCTATATGCCCCAGCTATATTCATGGCAAAGCATAAATTAAAAACAAAGAAGGGGGATGTAGCCTGAACTCTCAGCATGTTTTACATGTACACAATGTGGTCAGTACATGTATTTCAACAACAGGCCATAATATTTAAAATTATTAACTCGGACCTCAGTTAAGTGAATGACTTGCCGCTTTGGTCAAGGTCAACAGTAGAACATGAATTTCTCTTCTTTAATTGTAAAACAATTCACAAACTGTGTTTCAATGTATGAAATATTCAAAGGGTTCAAATATCAAGAACCATGTAGATTTAGTTAAGAAATTATTAGACATAGAAAATATAATAAAGAATAGTTTGACCTTGAGGTCAAATGTCAAGGTGAGGAGAAGGTCAAAGTAATGTATGACTCATTACCTTTTACAGCTGAACCCATATGGAATAAGAATATACGAGGGGTGATCGAAAAGTTCGCAAACTAATTGAATAACTTCCATACAAGAAACGATATTTGGTTTTAATGTTGATTATATTTTAAATTAATCCTCCCCAATTTTAATGCACATCAACCACCGTTCTGCGCATGCGCGAATCACGTGATATTGGCGGTCACGTGAACCCCTCCGTAGCGTTCTGTCACAAAAGTTAAAAGATTTTTCCGAGTTTTATATTTCTTTCCATTCGAGTTAATTTTTATGACAAGAACAGTTAATTTGTCAGAAATAGTCATATCTCGGCAACAGAATGGATGGATAATAACATCCTTTCCAAAAATAAGCATGGCGACCATTAAAACAAAAATCTTCTGTCTCAGGAGAGACCTTTATTCAAGGTGGATAGAGAATGGATGCATCATTTTTATCATATCTAATATGTTTAAAATCTAAAGTAAACGATATCTTAGGTATTTAATACTTATATTATTGTTCAAATATTCAATTATTTTTCAAAGTGCTAATTGGAGGTCTTTGATAGCAAATTGCTTAATTAAAAATACATATCTTTTCAAACTTGCTTTCACTGGGCAAGATGACAAGTATAATTTTTAACCATAAGCCTTCCTTCACTAAAATGATTAATCCAATCATTAATTGAATTTATAGGAACTCATTTATCTCAATAAACTGTGTACAAATCATTATATGATACTATAGAGGGATTTCTAAGATATTACAATAAATTGTACAGTCGTTTGTTGAACGAGTTCGACTGAGACAACCATTTTTCGTCACAAGTGACCTAAATAGTGACGTCATTTTCACAATATGACGTCACAAAAAAGGAGAGAAAGTTTATTCAGCATATGCTATTGATAGACCTTGTGTATGGCTATGTGTGTACCGAATTTCATTCTAATCTGAATTGTGGTTTTGTAGATATAGAGATAGTTTGCGAACTTAATTGATAACAGTTTGTGTGACCGCTTTTCATCGTTATTATTTCATCGTAGGAAGCTTGAAAACAAGGGCTATTCGAGACACTGCATTTAAAATGAATGGTCAAGAAGCGGTAAACTAGAGTAAAATTAATCACTTCATAAAAGCAGCTGTAAAACTTGTTGATATCCCAAAAATATTAACTGAATTATGTGAAATTTACAGCAACAAATGCCGGTTTAATACACATGTGAACAAGTAGATTTCAATAAACAGAAATTATATAATGGGTATCAAAAATGGGTACCGTCCTTGGCAACAATGACTTATAACTACCGATGTAAATTTTCGAAATTTCAACAAATTATCACTGATTATGTTTTATTGACTTTAAGACACAAAATAAAAATCATTTTGGGGATAGTTCATACTGTTTTACAGAAACATTTTTTAGTAAAAAAGTTAAATACTCAAAGGTCACCCTATCTTTTGAAAAATGAGTGAAAACGACAGCGTGTAGGAATATCCAGACAATTATTTCAAAAAATCAAAAATTGTACTTATCCAAGTTTGTATGAAATTCTAACAGACAAGGAAACTTGAATAGATTTTGCTTTAAGCCCACAAAACAAATTTACAATAAGATGCACTTGACAAAACTACAAAGGCCTAAGGAGAGCAAAGAATTGCATGAGAATAAAACCGTTTTATATGCTATTTTCTTAAATATCAGCGGTCGAGATCTTGTTGCTCAAATTCATATTCTGGGAGGAAGTTCAATTGATGGAGGAGTCTAGAAAACAATTTTTTGCAAAAAATGCAAGGTTTATGAGAGAAAGGAAACAGAATGAGGAATTCACTAAAATAAGTGTCTTCATGGTGGTGTCCAAACCTACAGGCCATGAAGAGTAAAGGAGTTTGGGGGATAAACAGGAAGTTAATGTTTGTCACACCAACAAAATTTGCCAGATCTTTCAATCTTTGACTTGTTTCATTTCCTAAACTTAGAAAAACATCTATCAGAAAGAAAAGAAAAAGTACAGCAAACCATAGGATCTGCCGTATTCCAGTATACGAAGGGTCATACTCAAGAATGTGTTCGAAAAATAATTAGAAATGGAATGAAAATGTTAAGGATAAGCGTTTTGATTGTAGGAGAATATATTATTTAAATCATTAAGACAAAGTCATAGAAAGGCGTTTATGTTTCTTTCCGAGCCCCAATGACATTATTTATTGAACGCCCCTCGTGATTTTTTTTTTTATTAACCAAACACTTTTTTTTCTTGAACTGTCTAACATTATGTATACACCTGTGAACCTACTATTAAATGAAGCAAGGATTAACAACTTCAAGGACCGTGCAGTTTGAAAATTATGAAGCAAAAGATAAAGAGAAATATATGAGAAATGTCTCACATGGCCCCTTCAAATGAATACTTTTATTTTACTTTATAAAAAGCTTTCATTTTCACAGCTATACATGCAACCTTTTTGGTCATTTTCAAATTGATCAAAATGCTGCTAATTTAGAAATATGACATCATAAATTCAACTTTCCCCGCCATTTTAGCATATTTTGCATAAAACTGCTTAATTGCAAGCAGTTTTTCTTCCAGAGCGCAGACTAGAACAAATCTTTTTTTTTACCAAAGAAGTATCCATGCAATACTAATTAGTGACAGAAAACTTATGTATGTTCTACACTGCACTCTGTTTCCCATAAGACAAAACATCAAAAAAGGCCTATTTATGCCTTTTTTGGTTAGATAGCAAAAAAGCTTTATTTCTCATGTCATTTACAGCCAGTGAGTGCATATACATGTATATATATATGAAAAATATTTGGAAATATTTCTAATATATCCTTTTCTTCAAATTAAATATCAATTAAACATATCAGAATATCATTCTAAAATGTTGATTTTTAGGAGGCCAAAATTGGCTCTTATCATATATAGTCCTTTATAATTTGACATTGAAGTCAAAGGTCAAGGTGAAAAGAATGTCATGGTATTTTATGACTCATTTTCATTCCAGATGCACCAATCTATTACATTTGACGTTGTCTCTTAAAAATACTTATAATACCATGAACTCTTCACAGGAAATCCTCTATAAATGTCTAAATTTGCATACCTTTGAATCTCCATGGCAACATTGTTTTTGATTGTCTTCAGAATTTTATTTTTTTTTTTTTAAATTCTTTAACTCTTTACAACTTACAGAATTGCTATGCAATATACATTGAATTCTCGCGTCATAGAAATATTACTTTACCATTACCCCGCAAGCACTTTATAGCGGGGTACACATTTCTGTAAAATTTAGTGTAAATAATATTCTGAAATAATATTTTAATTACAAAATAACTTTTCATATTTTATGAGATTCAAGCAAGTATAAAATATTTGGAATATGGCAATAAATTGAAGATTAAATGAACTTTTAAAGTGCGTGAAAATGCGTGATTGCGGGGAAATGGTAAATGTGTGATTTTGCGTTAGAAATAGGAAATAATATATGCGTTAAAATGCGTGACTGCGGGGAAGGGTGTTAATCAACCCAACCCTAACAAAACCACTCTTAAGAGTTTATAAGTAGTTGCACAGCATTTTTTAAAGAGCCTTTCAAAAAATGGTGTAAATTCAATTATTTTTTTAAAATTATATCTCTTATTTCCATCACCATAGCAACGTACCGAAAAAATGTAATCATACTTTGTTGGTCACCAAACAACTTAGAATTAAATTCTCTTTAAAGAATGAGTAATTGCAAACAATCTTTTGACAACAACTATGTGCAAATGAACTCTTTTCATGGCAATTTTTAAATCTTTTCTGATAATTAAAGAAATATTTTTCCTTGGATACGACAGTGTCGTTGAGGATGAAATCAGTATTTTTTTGTATTTTTTTTTATTGTTTAATTGTGACAGAAACAATCCATAAACACTGATTTCAAGAAAATTAAAATTTTTCACTTTCCATTCAAAGCTCAATGCTTACTGGCATATTGCCTCTTAATTGTGTTTATACTACGACTACCGTGCACCTGGCATGCCTGGAAGGAAAGCGGACTGTAAACAAACACGTCGTTAATCAGCTACTATTGCTATGAAGCGTGACAATTAATAGAGAGTCAATCAGTTGATCAATATATTGAAAGTTAATTATCCTTTACACATGTAAATAATTTTGGGGAACTTCAACATGTTCACTACGTGATTAGATATATATATATATAACGGGTTTATAAAAGATTATACAATACCGGTACGGTATTATCATAATTACGAGTACAATAATCGTCATGTTTGCCATTCAAGTTTCTGTGCCAGTAAAAAATACTCTGTAAAAATTTCATATTCCTCTGTATTTAATCAATTTCCCATGCTCTGTTTTTTTAGCTTTTACTTTATTATCTTTTTGATAAAGTGTGCATAGGGCCTGCGTCTCATTCGCCGTCTTAGTTTTAGATTTACTTCCCGTTGTTATGAAACGTCGCATGACGCTATTTTAGCTCTGGGCACGTGGAGAAGTAAACAAAACTGGGTGATTGATGTAATATCTAGAAAAATAAAACGTTTAGAAAAAAAGGACAATAGTCCAAATGTTCTTTTGTGTTTTAACTTATAAAACCACTACACCATTCATCAGTGTAGGTCATACTGAAACAAAGCATTTCATACAACAGGCTACAATTCTTATAATTATTAATTTAATGCCATGGTTACTGGCTACCCGTATCAACATTTTTTCTTTAAATTCCTTCAGAAGGTTACTACAGTTTTGGGCAAATTTTGGTATATTTGTGAAGTAGGATAGAGGATAAATGCTTTTCAATTAGATTATCATTTTTTAAATTTAAAAAGTGTTTGTTATTTCATTTTTTTTGTGTTGCAGTGGGTAATTTTAAAAGTTGTTACACCAATAATTGATTAATGAAGATCAGTGAGCCTAAGATGCATTAGCGTTTTCGGCCTCATTTCTCCTTCGCGCAGCTTCCTCCATGGTTAAATTTTCAAATGTGGAGAACCCTGAGTTTTGTATGTAACATTGTGGACATGGAATGGACATGAATTCCTGGGTATTTTCCTGCCTCAAAAACAATAAATATTAACCCCCACGAAAGTTTATATTATATTATTTTGAATTTTTAAGGAAAATCGTTACATTTGAGTCTCGAGAAAAAATCTACTGATACGTTATAATCTATAGCAATTTTCATCGTTCGTACAATTGGTAACTTTTGTGCTTCGTTTATATTTTCACAATAGTGGAACCACGACACCTCTCAACAGTTTCCATTTTTTTAAATTCCTGCTTCATAAATGAATTGTATTCTTATTTCAAATCAGAGATACGTGAACCGTTCGTTTTTAATTTGATTATTTCACAAATAATTAAAATACTTCACTCAGGTCATAAAAATGATATGGTATTTTAAATTTGATTGATGTTCATAACACAAAAAACGATTATTTTTGAATAAAAATAAAAATGCACAAATACATGAAATGAAAAATAAAATATCTGGTAATCACTCTTACCTAAATTTTCAATAGCATTAGTTAACAGCAATGGAGTACTGCCTGTACATTCATTTACAGATTTGTCAAGTCTTTCATATGGGACATTTTCAGAGCTGCTTTCTCCTTTGACAAAAGAGATCGTCTCTGAAAAAATAAGATAATCTAGAATTATAATACATTTTAAACCAATGTTAATAATGTATCCCATCCGGTAGTAATTTTGTCTACAGATACACAACAAAAACACTTTAAACACCCAATTTTATGTTAAGGCCCACAAGATCTACAAAATGTACTATGAGTTTGTGTGTCTTGAAGACAATTGCCTGGTCAAGCGTCAAACACTTTCATGTGCCTACCTTGAATACACATGCCACATTTGTTAAAAAAAGAATCTTGGTAGTAATTTTATTTCAAATACAAAGCTCTGAGAATAGATAATCAAAACATGACTTCATATAATAGTTATTTTTCATCTCAACGACAGTATGGTATTTTTAAGCGATATGTCGTCCAAGTGTTTTATGTTTAAAACATGATTGTGACGTAAACCTTTTGTTTGTGTTGTCCATTCTCTAGCATAATGCTAAATCCCCTAACAATCCATTAAGTCACCTGTAGGTGTCCATTCTTTTTGGAAAACTGTCCATTCTTTTTAAGAATGGACGGGTTTTTTTTAAATGGACAGTTAAAACAAACAGAATGGAGAGTTACAGGTAAACCTTGGCGTGTGCACAAAAAGGAAACCCAACAAATATATTAAATATGATTTAATAATGTACATGCAAATAAAAAAATGAACTTGGAGATTAAAGTTAATCCTGAACACAGTGTCTGCATCGGATCTGTTTGATTTTTAATGAAACTTGAATTAAATGACACAATTTCACACTTTGGAAGCATCATTCCCTCGAGAAGAATCCATTTTAAGCTTGAAGTAGGTTAATATTAAATCCATGACCCCAAAACAGTTTGCACCATGAAAACTATACTGCTGCAGTGAAAATTTCCACAGAAAATAATTAAAATTAAAACATTTCCAGATCTGATTTAAAATACATTTTCAAGTCGAAGTTTGGCTCATGGCTATCCAACACTCTGAACACAATTTGCATTTCACAAATACATTGCTGCAATTATTATATATCCCCCAAAACTGATTAAAAATTGAAAAAAAAAATTCCGGTTGGAATTCGAAATATTTGTATTTGTCGTCGAAGTTTTAATGAGATCAAAATTTGGATAATATTTTCTTTTACGCTTCCTATTCTCTGTTTCCAGGTCAAAATATCACTGGTTTTGTGCATATTTTTGTTTCAATTCGATTTCGATTCTATCATATATTTCGGATCTCCATAAAAGGGAAACATGTTTGCCTTTAAAACGCAAAATATAAACTGATTTTGAGAAGTTGCATTCTTATATAAATACTACCATCCCCCAAAATCCACCTGTAACTGTCCATTCTTTAGACAAAGATCTTTTGTCATTTGAATCTGAATACATAATGGCTATTCAAAAAATTGTTGTGCACCCCAAGCTTACCTATAACTGTCCATTCTGTAAACAATGAATTTATTGTATGTGTGCTACCTGTTTTTCAAATTTTTCTTTAAATTCTTAGAACAAAGAGAATCATGTTTTAAGTAGGAGAAAGGCCTCAAACTGTCGATTCTGTGAGAAAAAGAACTAATCTCGATTAGTTCTTTCTCTCACAGAATGGACAGTTTAAGGCCTTTCTCCTTTACAGAAAAACGAATGTGCGCCGTTTTGTGGCCACAGTAGATGAAAATGTCAGTTCCAGTTGGACGTTTGAGAAGTCATTTGACAAAACGGGTAGAAATAAAAAAAGACCGATAAGTACATTTAAGGTGTAACAGTAAACGGATACGAGATTTCATATAAAACTAATCCAGAGAGTGTTTGTTTGGACAATAACACATTTGCTAGGGATAATGTCAAAATTGTTTATTCTGAGATTCAAAAGCTCATTGACAAAGGTTGCGTAATACAGGTAAGAAATGTTCCTTTTGTTGTTAATCCTTTGACTCTTGCTTTCAACAAAGCAGGTAAACTTCGCTTAGTGTTAGACTTCAGGCATATCAATGCTTGTATTCACGATCTTTCGTTCAGAATGGAATATGTTAAAGTTGCAAGAGGATTTTTTCAAAGAGGGAATTTTTTTATTTAGTTTCGATTTTAAATCAGCGTATCATCACATTGAAATATTTGAACAGCATAGACAATATCTAGGTTTTCAATGGCAAATCAATGGTGCTGTCAAATATTTTGTTTTCAATGTATTACCATTCAGCATTTCTTCAGCAGCTCTTATTTTTACAAAACTTATCAGAAGCATCCCAGAGTTTTCAGGTTGTCATATATTTGGACGATGGTTTAGCTGGATGTAGTAAATTTGATGACACGTTTCTGCTTAGTGATATTATCAAAAGAGCCTTAACATAGTTGGGATTTATTATTGCAGATTCCAAAAGTGTCTGGTACCCACAGCAAAATACAGTATGGTTAGGTTTTAAGTGGGATACGGTTAACGGTGTCTTAAAAGTAACCTCAGAGAGAATTAAGACTCAATCTGGGTACGTATGCTTTCTGGTGAAATCAGTGGCTAGTATAGTGGGTCAGATCATATCCATGAAAGGCGCTATAGGACATGCGGTTCGTTTCAACACTTAGATATTTATATCAAGACATATTGACAAGATGAAGTATTAAATTAAGTGATCAATCGTTAGGAGAACTGACATTTTGGAGAGACAGTGCAGTGTCAATTAATGGTAAGGAAATTAAGACTTGCAGTGCATCTTCAGATTAAAAAATTTTTAGCGATGCTTCTGATGCAGGTTTTGGGATTTATCAGAAATTGCATAGGTACTAGGTCTCTGGACAGGAGAGGAATCGTTGAAAATTTCTACGTGAAGGGAACTAGAAGCAATTAACAGGTATATGAATACTATTGGAGAAAGTATTCAGGACAAAAATGTAGCATTGTATACTGACAGCAAAAGTGCTTGCAAAATTTTGGAAGTCGTTCGTAGAAAGTCTCATTTGCATGAAATTGCTGTTAAAATACATGAAAAAGTTCTGAATTCACAAATAGTGTTTGATATAAATTGGGTGCCAAGAGGAAGTTACTTTTTAGTAGACTTGCTTAGTAGATGTTTTGATAGTGATGACTGAGGAATAAAAAATATTGTTTTTCAAACTTTTGACAATTGTGTGGCCATTCACTCATGCGATAGGTTTGCAACAGATTATAATACAAAATGTATTAAATTTAACTCAAGGCGGTGTTGCCCAAATACCAGTGGGATAGACGTTTTAAGCATTTCTGGGGTAATGTCAATAATTGGTTGGTTCAGCCTCCTAGGTTGGTTTGTAAGACAATAAACAAACTGAAACAAGACAAAAGAAAGGGTACTCTTATCATTCCTCAATGGAAATATTCCCCATTTTTGCCTTTATTACGCAAAGGGGATGATTGGGATTATTTTATTAAGGGAGTGACGAAAGTCAATTCTTTGATAACTGAAAGAGGTAGAGGGGCAAATGATATATTTGAGGTCACAAAGTATTTGACATGGTTGCATAACGAATCGAATTTTGATACATGATAAAAATATACAATTTGTCATTTATTTATTTTTCAGAGCTAAACGTTCAAAAGATTGTACAGGACAGTTTGATCTCATCAGGTATGGACCTTTCATCTCCAGAAAATGCAGTGTTAGCGGCAAAAATGTGTGAACATATCATAAAATCTAGATGTGTGAACACCAGCAAGAAATATATTTCCTCATTCAGCAGATGGTCAAAATTCATCGCAAACAAAAAAAAATCAGCTATACCGGCCAATTCTTAGCAAATTTCCCTGTATCGCACTCACTTACTGTACATCGATTGTTCTTTCCACGTCATTTCCAGTGCTGTATATACTATTAAGTGGGCCCATTCTATTTTAGGCCATAAGGATCCAACTCCTTCGTAAAAAATGTATTAGAGGCTTCCAAGCGTAAAAACAAACCTAAAGTTATAAAAAAGGAAATCGTCACAGCAAGTGATTTAATTTTATTTTGTGATACTTATGTCGGCAGAACAAATTTGTTAGAAGTGCGTGATCTGTGTATGATTCTTCTTTCTTTTGCTGGATTTTTACGTTTCGAGAGCTTAGTTCTTTCCGTTGTTCAGATTTAACTTTCATGGACGGATATGTGAAACTTTCCATCAACAAAAGCAAAACCGATCAATATAGACAAGGAAACGAAATTTTAATATCTGCTGGTGTTACCTCTGTTAAATGTTAAATCGTTATATATCTTTAGGAAGTAAAGACATTTCTTCTGGTCACTTTTTGTTCAAGTCCGTGTTTAAATCTAAAGAAGGTTTAAAGTTAATTTACATAGACAAAAAGCTTAGTTATACCAGGGCCAGGGAGTGCATTTTGTCAAAACTAAAATCCGTTATGGGAAATATCAATGTTGGTCTTCATTCTCTGCATTCAGGAGTTGCGACGGCTGCAGCAAATTCCAAAGTAAACGAGCGATGTTGGAAGAAACATGGTAGATGGGCATTAGTTTCGTCCAAAGATGGATAAGTGAAAGACAGTCCAGAAAGTAGACTTTCTGTTTCGAAAAGAATATGATAAGACTTGTGATTTTTTCTTTGGTAAATGAAAAATGTTTGTATTGAAAAAAAAAAGCTTTATATCATATATATTTCATAATATCTTACATTTTCGTTGAGTATTTTGCATAGCGTTTAGATTAGTTTATTATGCAATATTGAATAAGTTTTAATTACTTTTCATCAAATTCATTTCAAAACTTAAGCTGATCAACAAGAGCTATTTTCAATCATACAGGCTTACCAATTTGCCCAATTCTCAAGGGATATAGATAACGCCAATGCTCTGTCAGTTAACTGCTGCACTCAAAACCCATTAATTTCTCTCTAATTTGACATGCAATTTTCTGGTATCAAAATTCTTCTTGACCAGTGCCTGATGATTACACTCATGGGAGACATGGGATTTCTCTAACATACATTATATTTGTTTTAGATTGCTGTCAAGTATATGCTTGAAAAAAATAAGTATTTTCTTGATTTAACACTTTTTTAATAAGAACAGTGCAATACTTTTACATTATTTGAGATGTGTAAATGAATAGTAAAAAGACACATTTTTTTAAAATTCACTTAAATTAAAGGTCACAGTGACCTTGAAATAGGTCACGACACACCTTCTACCTAAGATGCATAAACTGGTCAAGTTTGATGATTGTAGGTCTTATGGTTTTGTAGTTATGGGCCGGAAAGGATTTTTCCATATTTGGCTATAACTTCTTAATTAATGGTCAGAGCAACCTACTTTTTGTGCGCAACACACCTTCTACCCAAGATGCATCAGATGACAAAGTTTGATAATCCTAGGCCTAGTAGTATTAAAGTTATGAGCCGGAAACGAAAAAGCTAACAGACAGACAGACGGACAGACGGACGGACACGAAGCCTATAACATAATACGTCCCGTCTTAAGACGGGTGTATAATTATGTCTACAAGAACATGTTAATTGACTATGAACACTGATACCCAAAAGTCAAAGCATGACAAAGTCTACTTGATATTCTACTTTCTAGGGAACTATCTAAATACTGCTTTAGGTCCATAAGGGGTTCTGCATTAAACAAATATAGTAGATATTTACTTGATTGCCACAGTCCTGGTTTTCTATGCCCAGTGAGGTCAGCAAGGCCAGACAGAATTTGAGGGCTGCAAAGAGAAGTTGACGATAGCGGGCCATGGGGCTAGGTAGGAAATCCTCCTCTGTATCTACACCGGCTTCATCTCTGTAGAAATCATACCCGTACGAAAGTTGGAGGTGGAAAAGGCACGGCTTGGGCACGGCTAAGACACGGAATCCGTACGGGTTTTTAAAAAGCCGCACGGGTTCTGCATGCCCTAGACACGGACACGGCTTCCGTGTCTGAAAGTGAGGAATCCTCACTCACGAAAACCCGTGTGGAGACACGGACTAGATATGTCCCAGGGAGACGGTTTTTAACTGAGGCGGGTTTTGCTTCAAACTATTTATTTATATCTCACAGCTTTTTACTGAGCATGCTCAATCATAACTTCCTTTATTTGAATATTAAATTGGAGGGATTCTTGGTCATGAGCTAAGTCAATGTGTCTTTTTGCTCTATTTAAAGGATATTTAACCAATAGATGTCAGTTGGAATTGTATTTATGTCAGTCTGGGATAATTTCTTCACTTTTAAACTAATGCAGTAAGTGTTAATCTAGAATAAATTAGTCAATTTTTCAATTTTCATGATCTTCCTGTATAATGCAATGTTGACAATGAACATGATGAAATAGTTTAGGCTTATTTGAATGACTTTAGTTGGACTTTCACTAATGTGACAACACTGTGCTATAGAGTGAAAGTTTTATTTATATTAAATTCTTTCTCAGATTGTGCAAACTTATACCTATTAGATTAAATTACAATTGAATATTGTACATTATCATCATTTAATCTTAATTAAAAACTAGCATGAATTGTAACTGATAAAGTAAATCTTTAACAGAAAGTAAATGTACACATTCATATCAGATTTTGAACTTTTGAAATTCTAAGACTAAGCATAAATGTAAAGCAATGTGAAGTTAGTATGGTTTCAGTCACCATTTTGGCATTCACAGTTACATCAGGACATTTTTCTAAAGGCCATGACCTAGATCTAGATGAATGCACAGATCCCGTGACTCCTTATATGGTATAAGGCACGGCTTTTTTGACACGGGTTTCAAAAAAACCGTGTCTCCATATATGGAAAAGGACACGGGTTTCAGACACGGGTTTACAGAATCCGTGAGTCCATATATGGAAACAAGCACGGCTTTCTGACACGGGTTTTGTAAAAACCGTGTGATCTCATTTAAATAATTCGGCCAATATCTCGTGCCGTGTCCGTGCCTCGACCACTTTTAGGCACGGCTTTCCATACATGCTTTACATAGGAGCATGGAATGCTAAAGCACGGATTTCAGGAGGTGCCTGAGCCGTGTCTTAGCCGCCCGGACTGTTTCGTACGGGTATCAACGTCAATAATCAACATGACTGCAATTTTGCTCGTGAAATGCTTACAAAATTTTAATCCTTATTCAGTGTATATGCAAACTTCAAAATTGTCAATCTCTATACTGATATTGGTAATTTCATACACGTTTATTTGCATTTGGATATACTTGATTTCTATAGACATTCACAAGACCCTACAGCTGACACACCCACCTGTCAAAGTCAGGTCGAAGGTCAAAGAAGACACATCCTGCCAGTCTCTGCATGACTCCACACTGTAACAAGGTGTGGGCCCCCACAGCTGACTCTGCCACCCGAGTCAACAAACTCTGAAACACAGTTACTTTGTCTTTTTCTGTATTTACATGTAAGTCAACAAACTCTGTGACACACAGTGAATTTTTATTTCAAACAGTACGGTCTGTCTGTCCTCAGTGGTCAGTAGGTCTTAAGGACACGCGGTCAACAGAACCTCGGTCACCTGACGGCACGCCTTCAAAGCCTGCTGTTTGGTGGACATGCAGTTCTTGTCGGATTCTATCATGTAGCACCGCATGCTGAAGAATTATCTCCATAAGCCTCTTAATAATAGTGATATTGATCTCACCTCTAACACTCGAGGTCTCTGCGTCACTCTAGTATTGTCCTTGTAGTTGTTTATCAGCTGATCAGTACGCAGTGAAGTCTTTTGACATCACAATACACCAAATTGTCCTGTTTAGTCCGAGTTTCTACACTTTTGATGGCTTGCTCAATCATCGACATTTCGGAAAAACTCCAACTTCACTGTAGGGGGTTAGCGCTGTGAAAAGTCAACTTCTTCCAGAAGTCCTACCAACTTTCTGTGCACATGGTTGCCTGGAAAAGAAAACTAAAGTATGAAACAGTTGTCACTAGCAACAGAAGATCATTGAAGTTCATTTAAGCATTATTCTTTGTTTACTTCTGAATGGTCTGGCTGTCTGAGACAGGTAAGATGTCTGTAGACTCTGCTCTGTAAAACTGTCAAACGTGAGGTAAGCTTCGTCGCCTAATGCTGGCTGTAAAATCACAAAACTTGATCTGTTACATTGATGATTACACATTGACAATACAATTTAAATAAGAACATTTATTATTACTTACACAAAACTAAGATTAATGCATGTACAACAGGAACTTTAGGAATGATCTCATTTAAGTGAATAATAAAAATTGTATCCCAAAAAATTACTGTTGTAATAATTTTTGCTTCCAAAGTATGTCTATATATGTTCCGAAATGTTACAAAAATACCAGAAGTACCAGCAATACACGTCAGACACATGATCTCTTCTAACTTCAGTCACTAATCTTGACTTTATCTTTAACCCTCTGACTTTTTTAACAAGGCTTTCATTAATTAGAGTTTTTTTTACCTTTGAACATGACCTTACCTGTTTGACCTTCTGATCCATCATCCAGCAGGGCATTCATTAACCTCAGTGTGTGTGACCTTTGAACTTTACATTATCTGTTTGACCTTCTACCCATCATCCAGCAAGGATTTAATTATTCTCAGTTTGTGTTACCTTTGAACTTTACCTTACCTGTTTGACCTTTTAATAATTATCAGCTTTCGTAATCATGAACACGGGTAGTTGTGGACAGGACTCCCCCGATACTTAACCCCGGGACTTGATGGGTTTTGTTGGACATTTTTTCACAAACAATATATTCATGTATAGTTAATTTATCTATATACACTAATTCATCATGTGTACCATAGGAAAAGTTCGTGAGAACCCCAAATAATCATTCCATAAAAGACCCCACTATACATGTTCATGATCAGAAAGAATATTACAATGCATAGTTTCTCTTGTAAAGTATAGCAAAATACAACATTTTCTCGAACATTTGAAATGGGAGAGTAAACTCATATGGAAGGGAATTTATCATCTGAGTTTTATATATGAAAAGAAGATGACACATTTAAGATAATGAATTTATTTTGAAATACCCTCGGCGTCGGCGTCCCAGCTGGTTGAGGTAAAGTTGTTAAAGCTGTAATGTTAGAGATGGAATGACCAGGTTAATGTTTTTTGGAGCAGGTTAACATTTTTGGTGCATTTTTAGTGTAGGTCTCATTTCCGAAGAACTTAAGCCCTATGTTGACCAAACTTGCACGGATGATATTTATAAGGCTGCACACTAAGGCTTGCTTCGGGTGTGGAATCTGACCTACATTTTCCGGTCGAGTTAACAGTTTAAGGTGTCAAAACAGTATTAATTTCTGCTATATATTCTTACCAAAAATGCGCAAGTTTGAGTAGTAATTCAAAACAAACATTTGAGAAGTTTCCTTTTCAGATCTTGTAAAACCATTCTTTATAAAGAATTTAGTACCAAAAAATACATACACGTAGCCATCCAGCAAGGCACGCAAGTTTGTTTCGGTCGAAGTCGAGCAGGTGCTTGAAGATCTAGTCTAGGGCCTAATCACTCCCCACTCTTGACAGTATATAGAAAAATCAGCACGCCCTAAATTTAAATAAATCTGGTCAATACAGGAAGTTTACATGTTATTTTTCATCTCATAAAAAAATTCAGCTCCAGTCTCGTATCAAAATGCCCGAATCGGAAGGAAAGATTATAATAAAGGGATTATTTTGCGTCAGCGATTATTTGACGTGAACCAAAGTGTAATACTGTTATGACACCTTAAAGGTTTTGGTGCAGCTTTCCTTCCCAAGATACTATTAGACATATAATGACCAAACGTGCATGGATGGTACATCTTAGGATGCATACTACTAGATTATCTTTGAATGCTGAATCTGACCTACATCTTCCGGATAAGTGAACAGGTTTACGTTTTTGGTGCAGTTTTTATTTCCAAGTTACTACATGTGTGAGCCCTATAATGACCAAACTTGCATGGATGACTTATCTTAGGATGCATATTACCATACTTGCTGCAGATGCTGAATCTGAATTTCATTTTCGGATGAGTAAACAGGTTAAAGTCTTTGGTGTAGGATTCATTTCCAAGTAGCTATATATGAGCTCTTCAATGGCATACTTGCATGGATGATACATTTTAAGGATAAATACTTAAGACTGGTTCGGAAGCTGACCTACATTTTCTGGATGAGTGAAGAGGTTAAATTTTTATGCAGGTTTCATTTCTAAGTAACTACTGAGCCCTATGTTGTGCAAAGCTGCATGGATGATACATTTTAGGATGCGAACTATAGCTAATGCATTTGATTCGCGATCGGATGCTGAATTCGAAATACATTTTCCAGAAAATGGACCAAGTAAAAGTTATGGGTGCAGGTCTATTACCAAGAAAGAAACTTTAGGCTTCTATAAACCAAACTTGCACAAACAATGCATCAAGGGATGAAAACTCTCAAACTTGCTTCAGATGCTGAATCTTACTGACGAAGATTGACGAACTAGTTTGAAGTTTTTATATAGGTCTATTCCAAATTTTAAAGTATCAAATCAAAATTGCATAAATTTGGCACTTTTGGGTGTACACTCTTTGTTGGGTAATTGTGTGATTTTGGCTTACTTAAAGACAACATCCGTTGTGGTGAGCTCTGTAATCTCTGATTTCTCATGTTTATTCAGTACATTAATACTTTATACTGCATTAAGTTGAGGGTAGTATTGAAAACCCCGCCTCCATTGACAATAAATGGGTGACGCTCATGCTGTATTTATTATTGTAATCCACCTTTTATTTGCGACGACTATATTTCGCGATTTACCTAGAGTTAACTAGTTTGCAACGATTGCTTTTAGTGATCAAGCCTTTTTTAAATCTGATGTTAAAAGACAACTTTAGACGCTTTAAAGACTAGTTAATTCACAGGAAGAAAAAATATTTGCGATAACAAGGCTCTCTCGAACCTCACGAATATTTTTAGCACGTGAATAAAATTTGATAACAGTATATTATGCTATATGATTAAAACAAAGAAACTTGTTTAATACGAACTATTAGACTACACTAAGATATATTGGTTTGCACATCGTTTTTTTTTATTTTGATTAACGGTATTGAAATGGTTACTAAAAATAGATTTTAAAAATTCTTTTAAATGCCTCTCCTATTACAATTTTCGTTTGATTTCAATATAATTTGACACACAGGTACATTACATTAAGAAACATATATTATTCTATTTATTGCTGCCTGCTGTAAAGTATCAAATCCAAGTGCTACTTCTCCTTTGTTATAAGTACAGACCAGTAGAGCTACAACCTCATCAGAGACTTCTGGTTGCTTTTTATTATTCATTTTAAAAGGACAAGGATTTTCCAAAGAAAAGATTCAATAATTTTTTTTTAAAAATATGAAGTGAGAGATTGAGACAACATCGGAAGTGCTATCGATAAAGTATCTACCTGTGGATAAAGCAAATTTAGGTTTAAGGATGGGTTGAATAAAGGACCTTTATTTACGAAATAAACAACGTTTTTCAGTGAACATGGCGTTATAAATAGCAGTTGCTCTGCAGGCATATTCCATGATGCGTGCATCATAGAAAATATGCCAACAGAGCTATTGCTATTAATAATGTCATGTTCACTGAATAATCGTTTTTTATTTTTTATATTTGTATTCTTTGATTTTTTTTTTTTAAGGATGGATTCTTCTCATATTTCTTATAATTGCAGAATCTTGATTTTCTAAATACTCAATATTCAGACTGTGTACACTTATTTAACATCCAAACAAACTGGTGTAATCAGCCTTGATTTTCAGTCAAGGTCATTTGAAAGTCAGTCCTAAAAATAGTACTTTTTCACAGAGAAATTTTGAAATTTACACATAGGAATAATTTTGCTAACAGAAAAAAATATCTTGCTCAATAAAATTAAAAGTTTATTTTTGATCACTAACTAACAAGAATTGAGATGGTGGGAAAAAAACATGAAAAACTCAATATTCAATAAAAACATTTAATCCGAATTTCCTCGATAATTTCTTTCAAATTTCTCAGTTTTCATAAATTTACATGAAATTTCATCTCAATTTTTACAATTGATCATATAATGTCAAATATTTAGATTTTTGTCGCATGAATATTCAAATGTTGAAGATTAATTTACAAGGTAGAAAGGATATGGTATTCGTGCTAATTATAGAACAAATTTACTCTACAGTTTCTGAAATCTTCCATTTTACAGAGTGGTGTTTAAATCTATAAGAAAGATTCTTAACCCCCCAAAATAGGCAATTTGGTGTAATTGTGACACATGTATACATTCAATTCTTCCATTTATACATTTTATTTTATGATAGTTTGTACTAATAATATTTAAAATATTTATTTCGAATTTCCTCTGTCATTTTATTCTTAGGAATTAGTTAGGTTTTATAATTTTATAAAATGCATTCTGGATTCTTTTCCTATTTTATATAGTCAGAAAATAATGAAATTATACATGAAAACATTTCAAGATATGCACAATTAGATGACAAGAAAAAGGTGTGGGGTCATCATCCTTGAATTTGCTTGAAGGTCATTTGAATAGTTGATGTTAAAATAGATTTTTTTCCTCCTGTGGAATTAAGAAAATCCAATATGGTATTTTAAAATTGATGTTTTGGAAAAAGGAGATGAAAAGATATGAAAAACAATTTAAGTCTTAAGTTTTATGTTAAAGCAATGTACTAAAGTCAAAAAATAACAAACTTTTGATCACAAATCACACAAAATATTTATTCCGAATTTCCTCTGTACTCTTTATAAAATGATATTTTAGTCTTTGACAATCGTTCATTTTCGTTTAACTTTTTCAATAAAATCATATATTCAGAAAAAATTATTTTTACAACCATAGAAAAGATAGATGTTGAATGAATCATTTAAAGCACAAAAATGAAGGGGTATTCATATTCATTAAATTGCCAGAGTAGCTCGAATTTCCTCATTTTAAAAAATATCATTGAACAAAGAAAATGCTGTCAATATATCATATAGGCTAATAATTTAAGAGACAGGACGGGCGGTTAGATAAATACATTTTCTCTGAAATATGATATGATGTATTATTGTGGAAATAATTGTTGAAATTATTGCCATGTTTCAAAAAACCTAAAAAAATTTCAATCCGAATTTCCTCTGATATAAAATATACTGGTTTCATTATTTACAAATAAGTAAAGGTTCTCAATCAAAATACATGTATATTTTTGAAGAGTTAGGCCAAAACTTTATGTTAGATTATGGAATCTTAATTAATAGATGTATTGTACATGAACAAATATATCACATGCATGTATATATACCAGTGAAGTATAATTATGTATATAAATATTTATCGGCGCCAACACAATTACAATAATTGTTTAAGGCGCAACATACTGGTATAAGAATCAGCAATTATTCATAAAATTTTATACAATACACTGTTTCTAGATTTTGAGGCTATACATAAATCATACAATAATATAATTTACACAATAATACACAACAATAATGTATAACACTGATTTCTAAATATATGATGTTTCTTAATAAATAAGTGTTATTTTCAGTATTTCTGGACATGACTATCAAAGTTATATGAGACAAATTTGATACTTTTTCTTTCAAGAAAGAAAATACATCAACTTCCTTTCAAAAGTTATCTTATAATTATTGTATTTTTGGTAGCTGAATTGAAAATAAAAACCATCTTAAATCTCTCCTGTGTTACAAATAATTTACAAAATCTTTCATTAGGGAGTGTTTATAGGCAAATTTCTCAATCCCCTTTTCTGTGGCAAGGTTATGTGCACTAAGTCTCAAGCTGTTAATGATTGGTCTCTCTGTTCTTTTTCTCTTTGAAGGGGGGGGGGGTATATCAGTGTAATCTACAGCATCTGAAATCATCAAAAACAACAGTAACTTGATAAAATTTTAGCTTGGTGAATTATGAACCTTTTCTCTTTTGAATATTGATCTGATATTATTTGTTTAAATGCTTCTCGGAAATGATTTTTAATGACTTTGAGGAAAAATCTTAATTTGCTGAAAATTGAGGAAATCTTTTTAGTTCATCACTCACTTGATGTGAGATTTTCTTGCTGAACATTTGTTCACCTGCTGAGAGTCCAATTTTTTTGCCTACAATTAAAAAAAAAGTATTAAATGTATGTTACATAGCAGTACAAATGCTGCATTACATGTTACAGTGTATTATACTTTCATGTTAAATACTAAAATCTGAATAGTTTAGATGCATCTAACAATCTTTTTTGTTATACCTTTAAGAATTTGTTCCTATACAAATCTATATGAAAAAAGTCCAACATTTCTAATGTTTTGCTGAGCAGGCATAAAACAATTGATGTTGAACCACTGATGAGATGTTGGACCGGTTGATTAGATGTTGGACCGCTTACATGTACATCACACAATTGGTGGAGCTTAAACTAATTTGCGTTTGTTGATGTTTAGCAGTGACGAACGTGAAGTTCAAGACAGTACAAGATACATGTACATCAAAATAAATATCAAAATGAAAGGTATCACAAAACATTTATTGACTGTATTCTCGAGCAAATTCGTTTTGTCGATCCCCAATCAGACAGTTTGGTTCTTGGGTCTGAGAAAAAACGCATGTTGCCCTTGAACTCAGTCAATAATATTTGAAATTGACACCCCTTCTGTCAGTTGACAATGGTTTTCTGGGGTGTCAATTTCTACTGAAGACCTCAAAAACATGCACTATTTATATAATAGTTATATACAGTTGTGTTCATATTTCTTATAATTATGTACCTCAATAGTCCATCTGCAAGCAGATTTTGTTCAATCATCCTGCCTAAGCCTGGCCGTCAGTCTTTTTTCAACTACAGGTAGTGTACTCCTGGGTAAATTAAGTACAGTGACTGTAAGGTTGTTTCCTCCTAAGAATTAAACATGAACAGTTCTTAGACAATTGTTTTTAATTTAACAAAAATTAATTTTAAGATTAAACAATCAATCATATCTGTATTTCATTTATTGATTTATAAAAAAAAAATGAATGAAGTTTTTTAATATAAATATTTTATTTTATATACCACATTGTATAACAGTGTATAATGTCTTATATTATAAAATTTGTACTATAAAACCTAAAAATACAGAAAAAATACAATAATATAAATAATTTCTGAACCATTGTGTTTCATTTTGCTCCATAAATTAGACAACTGTTTGTTTCAATGTTATTGATATTTCCACATGCAATATCCCTATTTTTTCACTTTGATTTGTACCCCAGCCGAACACCTTACTTTTCTAGCAACTTGATGATTGTTGTGTCTTTAACAAATAAGGCTAGTTAGTATTCACTGTATACAAAGTGCTAATCGAAAATCTACTTGATTTGGATCACTTGCTATATTGATTTGGGTACTCTGATGCATTATGGGTAAAAAAGAATATTCTGCTAGCAAAATATGGGTAAAAGTATCATTAAGAAATCAGAAAACTTATTAAACCTTTATAGAATCAATGTAAATTTATTTGAGAAAATTTTTAAGTTGAAACAAGTCAGAAATTCGATACCATTCTCATTTACTAAGTTCAAATGGGATTTTCGCTCATTTTGAATTATTTCAATTGTTCTTATTTTTTTCAAACTATATTCTGTTGTAAAAGTTATTGTATCTTAGTTTTCGCCTCAATTCACCCACGAAACATCATCTGATTTCTATAAATTACGCTTTTTAGAGAAATTGGGCTATTCTTGTTTTGAGTGAATGCTATACTGTGTTTGCAACACATTTTTGCGATTGCTATACTTTTTTCGGATCCTTTTTGTGATTTGCATGAAATTAAGATTAATTGTTTTCTGATAAAATTATCGCGATTTAAACAGTTTTGAAAAAGGTATTGGCATTTATTATCACAAGAGAAAAATTTATCAGTCGAAAGAAGTTAAACAGAAATAAATAAATATAGAATTTGATAAAATGTGCTATCATTGCTGGTGTTTGTGCGATACTTGATTTGCGTTTTGTCACGATTGATACAGAAATGCTATGTTTGATTTGTGTAGAATACTTCTTGAAGAATGAAGGCGTATATAGGAGGAGTATAATCCAAAGACACTGTCTCAAGTTTATGTCATTTAATAACTTATTGATAAATACACGTAATATATTTTTACTTATGTTTTAAAGGTATGTAAAACGGCAAAAAGCGCTTCACAAAGTAATCGAATTTTCTCCAAAGCTCATGAAAGGCGTAAGACTAAAATGCGTTAACCACAATAGGCTACGGTGTCTTCTTGTTGTTTGTGTGTTAGTTTGCTTAAAAAGAAACGAATTTGTTGAGACAAATAAGGTTTTTGAACCTATCATTTAATTTATCTTGGGTCGTTTTTTTTTTTATTTGCTTACTTCTCTCACCCAACTGTTAGACCTTTGTTTTTAAACTAAATTTGATTACGAAATGTTCCGTTCACTTGATCAATACATAGGGCTAACAGCGTGAGTGACCGATTAACAAGGGATACTTACTACTCTCGGTACCCGTTCCAATCTCTGGATCTCTGGTATTCCCCGGGGGGGGGGGGGTCCGTAATCATGCCCTGCCCACATGTTTGTATTGTTTGTATATTTTTCGACATAAATCAATGCTCATTATCCTCACATTTTTTTTTCATTTCAGAAATATTCAACTTTTTGATAGAATGGGTTCAGACGCCATTAAAAAAAAACAGAATGCATTTACTTTTCCGTAATTTAAACACAATATGGTCCGTTCATATTCAAAAATAAGTCTTTATAGCTAGAATCATTTAATATAATTTAAAACGTACTCATTTTCGACTAAATAAGTCTAAAAACAATTTTCAATCAATATGCCTTTCAGAACAATATATGAATCTAATATGTTGAAGATGACATAACCGACAACCTAATTTTAGAAAAATCAAACTTTTCCGTCATAGATGATTGTCCTCGCCTTGTACACTTTTTTTCTCTCTTTTATAAATCTATCATAAAGAGATTATAATGCAACTTGTGTAATATTTCACTTATTTTCACACTATCATCAGACATCAGAACTTAATTAAAACTAAGAATCTGAAACAGAATTAAATTTAATCATTAAATTATTAAATCAAAACTTTGAATGCATATATATGCCACTAAATATTTACAAAACCATGTGTATATGTAAAGTCTAAGAGTTGAAATCGATCTTTAAAATTTTACAAAATTACATGTAAATTGGTGAGCAACATGAAAATTCTTAATTTGGTATGTTGATGAATGACTGTCATAAGTTGATATTTAGGAAAAATGAGAATATATATGGAAGAATGTAGCTTGTCCACCAATTAAGCCGACCCATCCCAAACCATAAAATAGGATTTTTGTGTTGGGATCTTTTAGTATTGTGGACAACAATGTAACCCCCTCCCGTTTCCCGAAGAAATTTATGCTTGAGCAATCCTTTATTCCGGAATGAAAAAATGGAACTTAACATATAAAATAACGAAATAAAAACGTCATTACAGTTGCTTCCATTAGAAATTAAAAAAGATACTGTCAAGAAAGGTTCAAAATGTTAAAGATAGGGGTATAATTTATTTTATTAAAAGAAAAATAAGTAACGTCAGGTGCCTGTATGTTTGTACTCTCCTAAGTAACTTACCAAGAGGCCACACTACTTTTTCTATAATCTATATACTTAAATACATATGTATCACACTCACCGATTGAGCATGAAATGCTTAAGGTGAGCATATGACACATGGACCTCCTACGGACCTGGACATTGTTGAAATGTAAGAGGAGTCTGAGGAAGAAACTATTGTACAGTACTGTTGTAAACACAAAGTCACGTCAATAAATTATTTTACTAATTGCACTAGGCCTAAATGCTATATGTATACTCGAAAAAAGTATAGCTGTCATGACAACAAAGATAGCTTTCTGGATATTTTCTACGCAAACATAATATAGCTCTGGAAAAGTTGGGTAGTTGCATATTTGATGTAATTGCCAGGTTATAAAGAAGACCTTGTGGTCGAATTTGATAGCTTACGTTTGATAAAGATTCATATTAAACATTACAATAAATGTTTTATTGAAATAATGTCAACAGTCCATTCCAGAGGATGATTAGTCGAAAAATGACCATTAGATGCGTGAAAAATGCGTGCTACAGATGTTTATGGAGGGGTAGATGAAACAAAAATATGATTATCTTTAAATATACCAAGAAGAAGTCTCATATTGGTTGAAGTAGTTGTATTATCAGTAAGAAAACGTATATGAAAGCACATTTTTTGTCTAAATGTGCAGACGGAAACTTCGAATGACCCAAACAAATATAGCTAGTGATCCAAATCAAGTAGATTTTCGATTAGCACTTTGTATACAGTGGTATAATATAACTTGTTATAATCATATACAAAAAATGCTATTTTTGTTAATAAATAGTATTCATAAAACTGATGAACAAACGGAAATGATAAATTTCAATCCTCAAATGTTGAACTGTCGATCGCGAGAACAAGCATACGAAATACATCGATCTATAATATCCTTGCGAATTCCCATTTATCAATAAAAACTATGTAATTCAATTTCAAAATTATAAATTAAATTGCCAGACATAAATAACTTACTTACATGTACAATCTCACTGCACAGTGGCACGACATGACATCAGGCGATCGAGCCAACGTGGGTCTGCAATCTCGCATGTTTGTGACCTTCAAGTTTCTTTTGGTTGATCGGGTGTCCCGGGCATAAAGAAATGGGTGACTTAAAATTGGTTTAATCATCCCTGGGCTTCTACAATGCTTCTATAATGATCACAGCTTGTAGATTTTACAAAACAATCCTGTCGGGGTTTTCTACGGGAAACGACCTGGACATGTTGACAATCGCTACGGAACTGCGCATTTTATGGCAATTGTCGCAAATCAAAGAAAAAATTACGAACAACTTATACTTTTTAATAGAAATAGATTCAAAAATACATAAACTGATAAATTAATCAATAATTTTTCATTCAGATTGATTAAATATGTAATTTGCATTTTACGACTTGCAAAATCTATGGAGACTCATTGACGACGTAAAATGCTGACAAGAATCCATCCTTAAAGAATATTAGAGGAAATCCTGACTTACATAAGGACGTGGCTTCTTGTCTTCAGTAAAGAAAAACATACGGCTTTAAAATCAGAACACTGTTTTTCTGCATTCTTCTTGGACATTTCGGAGATTTCGTCTTAGGAAGCCTAGGGTGTTGTTTGCTTTCTTACTGATGTTATTTATGTGTAGACTCCATTTGAGATCATTTGATACATGTATTTCAAGTCCAAGGTAAGGGTTGTTTTGTACATCTTGGAGTATGTGGATGTTAAGTTGGTATAAGTCAGTTGATTTCTGGTTTATCCAGCTTGTAGATTTTACAAAACAATCCTGTCGGGGTTTTCTACGGGAAACGACCTGGACATGTTGACATTCGCTACGGAACTGCGCATTTTATGGCAATTGTCGCAAATCAAAGAAAAAATTACGAACAACTTATACTTTTTAATAGAAATAGATTCAAAAATACATAAACTGATAAATTAATCAATAATTTTTCATTCAGATTGATTAAATATGTAATTTGCATTTTACGACTTGCAAAATCTATGGAGACTCATTGACGACGTAAAATGCTGACAAGAATCCATCCTTAAAGAATATTAGAGGAAATCCTGACTTACATAAGGACGTGGCTTCTTGTCTTCAGTAAAGAAAAACATACGGCTTTAAAATCAGAACACTGTTTTTCTGCATTCTTCTTGGACATTTCGGAGATTTCGTCTTAGGAAGCCTAGGGTGTTGTTTGCTTTCTTACTGATGTTATTTATGTGTAGACTCCATTTGAGATCATTTGATACATGTATTTCAAGTCCAAGGTAAGGGTTGTTTTGTACATCTTGGAGTATGTGGATGTTAAGTTGGTATAAGTCAGTTGATTTCTGGTTTATTGACATGATGAAGCACTTTTTAGCGTTGAATCTCATGCCCCACATATTTGCCCAGACCTCTAGTTGGTTAAGGTCATTTTGTAGTATCTGATGGTCATTGTTGCTCCTGATGGTTCTATATAGGAGGCAATCGTCAGCAAAAAAGCGTACAGACGAGATGACAGCGTCTGGTAGATCGTTTATGTGGCATAGAAACACTATCGGGCCGAGGACTGTGCCTTGTGGAACTCCTGAGTCTACTGATGTTTCCTCAGACTCTATTCCCTCTACTATTGTTTTCATTTTCCTTGTTGTTAGAAAGTTTTTGTGGAGTGTTCCTTGAATGCTGTATAGATGTAATTTGTGGAGTAGTTTGTCGTGAGGTACGGTGTCAAAAGCTTTTGAAAAATCTAGGATGGCTACGTCGACTTGATGTGATTTGTCGTGTTCAGTAAGGAAGTCGTTGAGTGTTGTTAGAAGTTGGGTCTCGCATGAGTATCCTGATCTAAAGCTGTATTTTAAGCTGGTAAGTATGTCGTTTGTTTCCAGGTGTTTCATGATATGCCTGCAGATTATATGTTCCAAGATCTTACATGTGACTGAGGTTAGGGAGACTGGTCTGTAGTTTTCGGGAAGGTGTTTATCTCCTTTTTAAAGATGCTTAATATAATTGCATCCCTCCAGTCTTTTGGTAGCTCCCCAGTATCAATAGATTTCTGCAGGATGATTTTCAAGATTGGTGCTAAGTTGGCTGCACATTCTTGTAGAATACGGTTAATTATGTTATCAGGACCTGATGCCTTGGATGTATTGGTCTTTTTTAACAACTTTTCTAGGCCCTTCTGGTCAATTTTAATTGGAGCTATATTACATCTGGACTTGAGTCTTGTGTCTGGCATATCTTCTTTTGTTGGTTTAGTGAAGAAAGATTTGAATTGTTTGAGTAGTATTTCTGCCTTCCCTTTGCTGTCATTTACCAGAGTTGTTCCCATTTTGAGTGGTGCTATTCCATTTACATCTTGTCTCTTTGATTTTACATACTTCCAGAAGGGTTTGTTGTTGTTATTCTGGAGACCTTCGATTATGTTAGAATTAACGTATTCCCACGCAGCTCTTCCTAGTGATCTCTTGCATTCTTTCTGGTATGCTCTATAGTAAGTCCATTTTTTGGATTTCCTGGCCTGTCTGTAAAGCCTTTGTTTCCTTTTTAGCATTTTCTCATGTTTATGTTTTATCCATGGGATGATATTTCTTGATCTTATTTCTTTGTTAGGTATGTTGGTGTCCATTGTTTTGAACAGCTCCGTTTTAAATGTTGACCATAGCTGTTGTACAGCGATTTTTCTTCTGTTGTTACGTTCTATTGCTGTTTGGAGTTCCTCTAGATCTTTGTTTACATTATCCCAGTTTGCTTTGCTGTATATATAGCATTTTCTGGTTGGTGTGCGTTTGTAGTGTACCTTGGTGTCCATATCCGTGATGAAGATGTCATGATCTGATATGCCTGGTACAATTACAGATGACTTTATTAAGGTTGGGTTTGAGACAAAAACCAAGTCCAAGAGATTATCTTCTCTAGTTGGGTGTTCATGTATCTGCGTTAGATTGTTCGTACTCATGATGTCGGCGAATTCTTGTTGTACGTCTCTGTCTTGTCCCTTTGCTGTCTGTAGGTTCCAATTTATATCTGGGCACTTGAATTCCCCAGTAATTATTTTGTTTGTGATGTTGCTGGCGTCTATTATTTCTAGTGATTTTTTTAGTTAGTCCAGGTGTTTCTGTTCTCTATGTGCATATAGAATGTACAAATAAGTAAGTCCTTGCTGTTCTTTACTTTGATTTTCACCCACTGCATTTCCCTCTCTGTTACGAATTCCGGCTTTTCAATTGATATGATAGATTTTTGTACAAGAATGAAGACACCTCCTCCTAATGTACCTCTGTCGTTCCTGTATACGTTGTAATTTGATGGGAATATTTCGCTAGATTTAATTGCGTTCTTTGATGGATTTTGTCCTGGTTTCACCCCTTTGAGCCAAGACTCTGTCCCACATACTATATTAGGTTTCAAATAGTGCAGTTGATGGTCATAATTTGTAGATTTTTCTTAGGTGGTTGCTGTCAGTTCTTGATTTTGTTGAGTTATGGTTATTTCGACTGCAGTTTTCTCTGGCTCGATCCTGGTGTGTTGTTCACTGGACTACTTGCTCGTAGTCGGCTGAAAACTGATCTTATAAAGTCGATGATTATGTCTAGTCCTGTGAGTCCTTCGTAAATATTTGATTGTTCTATTTCGTAACTCCTAAATGTGAAAGTATTGATGTTAATGCTTTCGCATTTGCAACATAGCCACTGTACGTTTGATCGCTCGAGTAGTTCGTAATCATGGGTACATAACTCTATGCAGGATTTATGGTGCCATATATCAAATGTGTCGCAACATACTCCTTTGCAGTTCCAAGTAACAGGTAGTTCACATAGGCCACGTGGGAAAATGCTTTTGTTATTTAGTCCCGGGTTTAGTTCTATGTCCCGGATAATATGATTATCAATAGTGTCAGGTTTGTGGCTTTATTATACCCGCACTTTTTAAAGAAAGTTCGGGTATATTGTTGTTACTCATGTCCGTCCGTATGTCCGTCCGTCCGTCCGTCTATCACACTTTTCTTCCCTCTGAATGACGTTTTTTTAATGTAAAAAGCACCGTCTTCCCTGAACTCCTCTTACATTTGACTAAGTAGCCTAATCATCTTTAAGAGATGTTTGGTGGTGTCATGTAGATGTGCAGTAAGGTTTCGGAATTTTGATTTTGCCCTGGGAGGTCAAATGGGGGTCGAAAAATGATGTTTTTTATGCAAAAAGCACCTTCTTCCCTGAACTCCTTCTACATTTTTCACCGCAGCCTAATCGTCTTTTGAAAGATGGTTTGTGGTTTCATGTAGATGTGCAGTAAGGTTTCGGAATTTTTATTTTTCCCCAGGGGGTCAAATGGGGGTCGAAAAATGACGTTTTTCATGCTAAAAGCACCATCTTCCCTGAACTCCTTCTACATTTTACATAGAAGCTTGATAATTTTTTGGGAGTTGGTTGGTGGTGTCATGTAGATGTGTAGTAAGGTCTTGGAATTTTGATTTTGCCCCGGAGGGTCAAATGAGGGTCAAAAATTGATGTTTTTTTTTATGCAAAAAGCCCCGTCTTCCCTAAACTCCCGTTACATTTTACTAAGTAGCCTAATCATCTTTTAAGAGATGGTTGGTGGTGTCATGTAGATGTGCAGTAATGTTTCGGAATTTTCATTTTGCCCGGGGCGGGGGGGGGGGGGGGGTGCCAGATTTGGGTAGAATTTTTAAGACCTTTAAACCATGATCATTTAGAAAATGATTGGATTGTTTTGCGCATGTGTAAAATGGTTTCAAAATTTTAATTTTCATGTGGATGGCAAAAAGGGGCAGGAAAAATATGACCCTTCCCTAACCCTGGGGGTCATGATTTGTACAAACTTGAATCTACACCTCTTGAGAATATTTCCATATTAATCATGCTCTTGGTGTTTTTGAAAAGAAGAATTTTGAAGATGTGCTTCCTTTTATTCCTAAATAAAACTTTGATCCCTAATTGTGGCCTGACCCTAGCCTAAGGTGATGATTTGAAAAACTAGAAATATGTCTATAGGACATGAATGTCCCGCCAGATAGTGTATAAAGTTTGATGAAAATATCTTAAACAGTTTTTTCATAATTGAAACTAAAATATAAATGAATTGGATATAGATAATACATTCTCATCAAATTATGTATAAGTGCATGCTAAACATAAAAATGTCTTAAATTTTTTCTTTAAAACTAAGCAAAATACAAATTAAAGAGGAGGGAGGTCAAGGTCACAGGAATATGCAAGATGAAGTTTTTGATGCAGCTGAATAGCTCTCACTAATACATATCAGCATATTATGTTTGATAAAAATATCTTGAATGATTTAATGAAACTGAACTTAACACTTTGTTTTAAGAAAAGAGAGATCAAAGGAAAGGTTGGGGTCAAAATGTTGTTCTAGCTGAAAAGCTTACATCAGTGTGAATTTACTATTAGCATATGAAGTTTGATAAAAATATAATTAATGGTTTATTTAAAACTTAGATAAACACATATTTTAAAAAGTGAGGTCAAGGTCAAAAGAAAATTCAAGGTCAAAATAAGTTAATGCAATAATAGCTCTCATCAGTATGTATTAGCATATGAAGTTTCATAAATATATCTTGAATTGTTTATTCAAAAACTGATCTAGTCTAAGACATTGATTTTAGAAAAGTGAGGTCAAGGTCACAGGAAATGTCAACGTAAAAAAGAGAGAAGCATTGTAAAGCTTACATCAGTACGTATCATCATGTGAAGTTTCATTACACAACTTGAATCATTATGATTTCTTTAAAATAAAGCTAAACACTAATTTTAAGAAAAGTTAAGTGAAGGTCAAAGGAAAGTCAAGGTAAAAAAATATTGCTGCAGTTGGATAGTTTACATCAGTATATGCATCAACATATGAACTTTGATAAAAATATCTAGAAAGTTTCTTTGAGCTCAATGGAAAGACAGATGGAAGGGTGGAGGACGGACATGACAAAAACTAATTGTATTCCTAATTATGGCGTAGCATAAAAAACTTGAATCTACATTATATGAGGATGTTTCCATATCAAGATTATACAAGCAAATTCAAAGAATTGTGGTCCTCTGCTTTCTATGTTTAAGTGAATGGGATGCGATAATTTATGGCAGATTGTGTGTCAAATGTGCACCCCTATCATATGTCACTTTATGAAAATTAGGTCAAAGGGGGGAAATCAT
>PRKT01002052.1:0-36392 GCA_003671525.1 Saccostrea glomerata | reverse complement strand
ATGAATTTGTAGAGCATTCTCTACAATGAGACCTTAACATGTAATTTATATATGTTTTATAAACAGGCACGTAGCAATAGGGGGACCAGGGGGGCCTGTCCCCCCTTTTTTGTCTAAACATAAATTTCAGCATTGAAAATGTTCATTGAAAGGCCGGTTGGGTCCCCTCTCCCCGGCCCCCTCTTTTTGTTACAGTAAAGTGAAATAATTGTGTGAATAAAATTTGGTACTGAAAGAAGTTGACCTCAACCCCATCCCCACCCTTTATTGTCTTAGTTAGAAAATAAATATTCATAAAACAAACAAAAAAACCCACAAGAAACAGAAACATTTTGTTTGTTTAATTTTCATCTTTAAAACAAAAATTAGCGGTTCTGCTTGAAATCAAGTTTTTATATGAGACAAAGACCCCAAATAATGCAAAATTTTAGCATATAAACAAGAAATCCAAAACTACTTAAAACCATGCATAGGGTGTCAAAATCCAAGTCACTGGGGGACCAGGCACTGGAGGATATTATATATACATGTAACTGGGGAAAAAATTGAAATGGACTTCTGCATGTAAAAAACAACTAAAAAGATATTTCCTAAAAATATCAAAGAGAAACTACGAATATTTGAAGTATAAAAGAATCCATATGCGACAAGCTTAGTAACACAAAATTCTGAGGAAATTCGGTAACTTCTTGATATGCTACACTGAATGGATATATATGCAAAGGATATTATGTTGTGTTATATCCCATACATTTTTACCTAACAGGAGACCATGTATTTTATTTAAAACTCATATTATCATTACCATGATTAGCCTAAGTATGGCATTAACATGATTAACGTTAGACTTTACCAAGTTTTTGGTAGATCTAGTCCGCACGTCTGCAGAAAAATTACGTTCCCTAAATTTTTATTTACTGTTTTTTATGATATGAATTTAGATCTTAAATTTGTATACTTAAGTTCTACTTACATGACTAGTCTGCTTCCCAGTCAGCTCAAGCTCTGTTCCACTGTAGCCCCGTTGTCACAGACTCAACACAAGTTTGCCGCCATATTGCATATTGTTTACACAAAAGATTCAGTTAAGGGAAGTAACTCTTTGAATTTTTCAAGCGCTTTAAGTGAGGTAAACGTTCCGAAAATTGCTCATAAAAATTATTTGCAACATATGCTTCTCATTTTTTGCCGAATCTCTGTGGAAAAGGAAGTGTTTGTTTAATTTTTAATACCAGATTGAGATAATCTTGTTGTAGATTAAAGAATTTAATTTTTATTTTGGCTTATTTATTTAAGACAAAATTAGAATATAAGAGCATAAAAATATCTTTTTAACTTCCTAACCAGTGATGTTTAGTGGTAAAAATATTAGAATAAGTTTCTATGCTTATGTGTTTTAACTTTTATTTAATAAGATGTGACACCTATGTATCTACAAATTAAAAATGTAGTAAATAAACTTTCACCGATATGGTTGCACACTTGGGGCAGTTTGGTCTTGGTTTCCATGGTAACGGTTCACAAAGGCCACATATTTTATACCAAAATGTTATCAGCGCATCCCAAATGTTTCACTATCAATGCCATTTAAAAAAGCAAATTTTTCAAGTTTCCATGATATATATAGAAGAAGCTTGACGGTTCGTGACATTCTCTCTTTAAATATTTAAATATTTCAGAATAAAATTCTTTTGAGAAAAGTCAGATAAAAACCTCTGATGACGTGCAATAGAAACTAATGAATAAAATTTATGATGAACGATAAAACATGAAGTACAGGTCAAATATATTTATTCAAAGTTTCTTTGAAAAGACATATATCGAGAATTATTCTACCAAGGGTTTCAAATGCAAAAGAAAAAAAAATCCTGACAAAAATCTAGTTGTATACGTTATTTTGAAACAAAGTATTCAATTAAAGACCCTTTTCTATCAGTTAATGATTTATAACAAAATAAGTATCAAATTATAAGCCAATGAATGTTATTTATCTACAGTTTGTTTACCAGATATACGAGGGTTGATCCAAAAGTAATGTCCATATCTTTAATATTTGGCGTCATATTATCAAATATAATATACCAAAAGATGCACAAACATCAATCTAATTAACATTGAAATTTTCATTTAAGAATGTTTAAATGGATTTATTCCATTGATGTTTTAAACATAGAACATAGGGGGTGTCGCCGCGTCATAACCAAACGTCATGAATTAAAGTTTACTTTTTTAAGAATGAAAAAGACAAACACATTACATTGTAACTAAGCATCTTTACTAAGTACATAATCGCCCAATATATTAAAAAGAAAAAACAATAACATCACTTTCTGGTCTTTAGTTGAAAATTAAATGACACCATTCCTATTTTCATCATACACATTGTTGTTTTACTCTGATGCATTGATCAAAGAAAATGTCGAAATGGAAGAAAATCACCACATTAGTTACGACAGACTATAATTCATTTTTGCTTTAAAATCGGTAAATTGGCAGTAAAGACAGGTTGATTCACAAGTCTCACAGAGGAAAGGATGTAAATAAGAGAGTTGTTCAGATTCATGGTTTTACCGATTTTGGATGGTTGGTGGGTCATTGAATGCTCAGCAGATGACAAGGAAACCGAAAGATGGAAGGGAGGACGGAAACGTTCAATGGCGTGTGACGTTGTCAAAAAAGACAGACGGTAACACTGTAAATTGATATGTGAAATTATGTCTGTCTAATGCTACACTTAAAAAATTACAGAGAAATTAATGCTGAAAAAGTAAGCGTACGATAGGTACCAAGAATTCTTAAAAATTTAAATTTGTTAATGTGTTTGCGAATCTCATATTTCTATTTTATGAAACGAAAGGAAGCGTTGAAAAGTATTACGGTGCGTATCCGTCATAATTATGACGTTATTTAGGTGCGGCGACTACCATAACCGCACATTATATATAATCCGTTATCTCAAAAAGTAAAAATCATGTTGAATTGAAATTTTCAGGTCTGATTTGAAATAAATGTAGCTTCCATCATTTAAAATTTTGTTTTTTTACGTCGACTGATAGCAAGTAGTGACATTACTTTTGGATAAACCCTCGTATTTTATGAATGTATAAAAAATACAGTAAATTTGGAGGAAGATTTGGAGGAGATTCACAGACAGATAGGTTTGTTACAATCAAAGTGAAATTATAAAGGAAACAAAGAATGATTGAGAAACATATATAAACCACCCATCCCACCACCACCCAATGTAAAATTTGAGCTGTAATGCTGCTGAAAAGTAGTAGTCTTTTAATAAGTTGCAATTTTACAATTCCTTCAGACCTTAATATCAGAGGTAATTTTCTTCTAAGCGGCTACCAGTGTACCATCATTGACGTCCATAAAGCAGAAGGTTTTCAATACAGAGGGCTTTTTTAAACTGGTATAGCTTACTAAATGTTATATTACATTAATCAGTGGCTACACAAAATATGTGTTTAGCTAGTTTAATTTGTTTTGGGGGCAGTCTTACCAAATTTTGGCGGTTGTATCAATGAAAAAACGATTTGTCAACAACAATCTGAGTAATCTTGGCATAGAGTTATTTCTCAAGAGGAACACACATTATCATACATTACCTTTACATGCATTTAACAATTTGTAGATGGAAATGCAGTTCTGATGTGTCTTCTTTTGTGCAAGTTATACAGAATCAATCTAAAAGAGGGAGATTGGATTAAGAAGTACAATGCTGTTGCAGAAAGCTTCAATTTCAAGAAAATCACAACAGAATCCAGTCCTGCAAATTTGGAAAAATTCAGTCCAATGCTAAAATATGACAGTTCAGAAATCATGTTTTCTCATGCATTCTTCAGACATGCCAGTTTTCTTAAATTTGCAAAGGATCCTAAATATCTGGACATCTTCCTGACTCAGGCAGAAAAAGAAAACATTTTTGAGTTCTGCAGGTCATGGATATACCCCCCCCCCCCCCCCCACCAAAAAAAAAGAAATCTTTTGTTGGTTATTGCCAGAACAAACTGATCGATTGATAGAAAAACTTGGAGAAGATATTTTCAATCACCCTACATGGCAGGCAACATCCATACATGACATGGTATTCAGCAAAGGTATGTATTGTTTGGTACGTCGTAAATACAAGGGTCAATGTTCATGAGGGTCCAATGTGGTTATAGCTGTGAGAGATGTGATACTCTATTGAACATCAAAGCTCAGACCCGAAGGTCGTACAGGACTCAATATTAATTAAACATACATAAGTACATAAAACCTTGAATCAAACTCCCCAGGTTTGTTTGTTTCACGTCCTTTCAAGAATTTTTCATCCTTATTGACACACCACTACTTGCTGGAAGAGGTCTGCAAATTTAAACCTGTACTCAGCACTTATAGGTGTTTTACAATGAGGGATCTTTTTCCTGCAAGCACCTACTGCGACAATTTGCCTTGTTTATACGAATTCAGCCAAATGATCCTGCAACCTAGGTGTTAACTCCTTGCTCTGCGATTCTGAAGCAAACACTCAAATCACTGCACAACATGGTTGACTTTTTATTAATGTAATTGAAGAGCAAGTATTGCTTAGTTCTGAAATTTTCAGGAATCTCATTAATTTATTTTAGGCGTGTGATCAAGCAATTTTTCTTTTTCAACTATAATCACATTATTTTATACAAACATCCTCGTCAGATGTAAATCTATTAATTTTCATTAACATTTAATCAGGTATATTAACAAAGGTAAAATATGAACCCTAGGAACTGGGGGATACAATGTTTCATTATTTATTCTTTTTTACATTTTGCATACTTATGAAAATTATTATGAAGGGAGATAAAACATTTAAGAACTATATCGATAATCTAAAGAAAGGGAAAACGATGATGTACCACGCCTCTGGAATGATAGTAGGGTGTGCTGGTAGTTGGAAAACAACATTGTTAGAGAGACTGAAGGTTAATGAAGTGGCCGAAATTCAGAAAAAGACCAAATCAACGAGGGGAATTGACATACATACTGACATCTTCGACGTGTCAACCACTATCAAAGGTATTTTGTTTTAATTATATTTCCTACAGAGAGGGATATACCTTTACACCATACTAAACTCGCATTGGATACCAGATTGATTTTGCAGGACATTGTGCATATTATGCCTCACACCAAATTTTTCTGAGTCCACGGGTGTTCTTTATTCTGGTGCTGAATATGGAGAAAAGGTTTGATGATCAAGTCGGAGAAGAAGTATGTAGCCAGGCAGGCTCCATCTTCAAAGAATGGACACACAGAGGTCTGTAAGAAAACAAACTTTAACAAAATGATTAATTGATTGTATGTTGTTTTACGCCCCTCTCGAGAATTTTTCACTCATATCGAGACGCCACCACTTGCTGGTGGAGGGCTACTAATTTTGTCCTATGCTCGGCACTCAGGGCCTTTGAGCAGTGAGGAATCTTTTTCGTGCCAACACCTACTGCGACACGGGACCCCGGTTTACACGGTCTCATCCGAAGGACCGGTCTCCACGTCCCGCAGTGGGATTCGAACCCGCGACGTAAGGATTGACTCCTTACTTCGCGTCTCTAGAGCACACGCTCTAACCACTGCATCACGCGGACGACCTTTAACAAAATGAGAAATTAAAAATAAATACATATTATTAAATGATTAGTGTGCGGAAAGAAACACGTCATATACAAGTTGGAGTATAAGTTTGTAACTCTCAGGTAGTCACAATTGATTCCAACATGGGAACGGGAGAAGCTCTTGAATGAAAGATGATATTTATTTCACATTTTCAAAATATCAATTGAATTTACAAAATAGTCATTGTGATGATTTTTTATGATTTATAAATATCTTATTCAGATTATCTCACATTTTTGGTGAAGTCTCTCCATCAATACAGCAGTGATAAGGCCCCTGTACTACTCGGAGGTACACATGCTGTGGATAAAACACCAAAGGTATTAATCATAATTGCCTTTAACACTCAGGAATTAGAATTATTAATGTAAACCTGTGTCTTTTGCTTGATTTGGAGTTCTATTTATTAATCAATTGATCTTTTAAAAGTTCAAACCGTAATTGTCTGATGATTTTAAGAAAATATGGTCGGTGTTTATAGCCCTACTGGTCAGAGACCTGAAGAGCTTATCATGTGATAGTAAGGTGTCCGTTGCCCTAGCTATACTTGGCTGTCCGCGCAGCACTGTTAGGGCCTACAATAAAGAAATCAATAGATGTGCTAAATACGGGAACTTTTAAAAACAATTTATTTTTATAACGCCTTTTTATTATTACATAACTGTAATATTTTTTTGAAATAACAAAGTATACCCAACTCTGTTTTGAACTAAGTTTGGTCCCATCAGTGGACAGTTCCCTAATAAATGCATGGTATGTGTACTGAATGGACGTCATAAACACATTTCTTTATCGAAAGGGCATATCCTTGTTAGAATTAAAAATTTAAGTTACCGTTAGTTTCTGTATACTTTGTAGTTTTTCGAAAGTGCTACTGCTTTACATAGAAATCGCATTTTTTATGGCACAATTTGAATTTAATATGCCCATTTCGAAATATAAATGACCTTTACGAAGTATTTTATTTACTTATTTAGTCACACTATCAAATTAAAAAAACAACAGCATTTTTAAAGTTAAGCCTTTGACACAGGAGTAGACTACACAAATATACATAATCTCGTGCAATTTTTTTTTCTAATTAACGGAAGGATAACGTTTTGCCATGGGTTCTTAAGATTGGATATTTCTGTGAAAGACATTTAAAATGCTTCCCCTGTTGCAAACAGATTTTCTTGATTTCAAAATCAAATTCCACACAAGTAGACTGCACTGAGACATGTCATTGACTGTTTTTTCTTACGTTTAAGTTTTTGTAATGAGCCTTTTAGCTAAGATAATAAAAAAAAAATAAAAAAAAACTATTGGGAAATATTTTCAAAACTCTTCTATGGTTTTGTTCTGGATTTAAATCAACTTTGACACGGATTTCAAACACAACTAGTTTCATGATGAAATCAATATTATTTTAAACAGGAGAAAACATCATTTTTAGAGAGATATGGAAAACTTTAGAAACAAAAGATAAATCTTTACAAAGGCATCTTAATGTTAAAAGGCGATTTGCAGTTGGATTTCATGACAGTGACAGCATTGAGCAAATTAAGAGGTCCATTGTTGAAGTCGTCCAAGGAATGGATCACTGGGGGGAGAAACTGCCACGCTCATGGGCTATGTTTGAAAACTTCTTCCAGGAAAAAAAGTCCCAGAAGATAATGCATAAAAAAACTCTTCAGGATTTCAATGATGCATTCCCAGAAGAAATCAAGCTACAAACTGATGAAGACATCAACGTGATGCTGCAGTTTTTCCATGACATTTGGAAAATTTTAAACTTCATCCAAGAATCCCTAAATGAAATAATTGTTCTTGATGTTCAGTGGTTTGCAAATGCCTTCAAGAACGTTATAACTGATAAAAATCACGCAGAAGAGGATTTATTTGAATATACCTCAGAATGGGAAAATTTCAATAAAACTGGAGAATTGAGCGACGCTTTGTTGACAGCAATTTGGAAAATTAAGGATGATGATTACATCGAACATAAAAAGGATATTATGTTATACATGGAACAGTTAGGGTTATCAACTAAATTAGATGGCTTAAAGTGGTATGTTCCATGTATGAACAAAAGGCCCTTTCCATCAAATCACTTTAAGTCCTACCCTGCATCATCGATTCTTTGTTACACCTTTTACTTTCTTCCGGCAGGTATTTTCCAACGTCTTGTGACTGCTTGTTTGCAAGGGCCTTAGGAAGTTGCTGCAAGCAAAAGCGGGCCATTCAAATACCAAACTGTAGCTGTATTCATATTCAAAAACCATAACATTTTGCTAGGAATGACTCAGACAGAAATTCAATTACAAGTCTTTGTTATTGAAGGAGAAGTTGAGACATCAAAATGTCGAGAAATAAAGAACAAAATTGATGAAATGTTAAACGTTCTCTCCAGGACATTCCGAGCTAACTTAAAGTTTCAGCTTTCGTTTAAATGCAAAGCTACAGGATTTTGCGACGACAAAGAAAGTAGTGTGATTAAAGAATCTGACTTTAGAGAATCTAGTTTCCCGTGTTCGTTATGTCCAGAGGAGAAGATGCATTTAGTTAATACACAAGCCATCACAAAATACTGGAAACAGGTATATTAGTCCAATCAACCATATGGCACTTTCATTATGTGAGAAAGGAAAATATTCTGAATATGAATAATATTTGAAAGCATATTCATTATACACCTGAGCAGAATACTGAAGACGTACTTTTTCCCATGGGGTCATAATTCCGCGGATTCTCGATTTCTGTTAAATCCCCTGTTAGAAAATTGAGCGGATTTCCAAGACTGTCACTATGTGCCTTATATTTTTATTAAGTACGCTTGGACAAATTTCCGCGGAATATTTGTGACCGCATACATAGTGTAAATCAAAACCACGCGGAAAAAAAATACGTCTATAGTATATAACATGGGGGATTATATTGCAGTATCATATGTAGATTGTAATGTACATTGAATGATTCATCAAAGGTTTCTTTCTCCTTTTAAGTTATTTTATCAGAATTAAAAAAAGGGAATGTTTATTCTGTACGTATATGTTAAAATCTCTCCATTTTCGTTTAATATTTCGTTTACATTTTTTGAAAGGTACAAGTGGATGAATCTCAGATAACCAAACATGAAAGTGGGTCTAAGGACTTCATATCGGAGGGAAACTGTGGAAGTACAGCATCAAAAAAATTAATTGAAACAGGTTTCTTAATGTTACATGTCTAAAAAGATGTACGAGGGTTGATACAAAAGTAATATCACTGTGAAAGTATCTTTGGTATTTTGCGTCATATTATAAAATATAATAAAAAGATTTATAAAATATTGATCAAAATTGAAATTTTCATTTAATAATATTTACTTGAAATAGTTTATTAGACGTTTAAGTATTAAACATGATGGATGTTGCTGCGTTACAACTATAAGTCACGTTCTAAAGTGTTATTTGTTAAAATGAAAAAAAAAAATACAAAGATTTTTTAAAAGAATATAAAAAGTGTCTAATCGCCCAATATTTTAAAAAGACAAAGTTTTACGACATTTTATTGTCTTAATTTGACAATAAAATGAAGTCATTGCTTTTTGATTATAAACATTTTTGAAAAGATCTGCAATGCCTTTTGCTTCACAATAAGGAAATCGCCATTAGAAACAGTTATGCAGGGGAGAAAATATAAACAAAAGACTTTTTTATAGATGGTTTCAGCAATTTTTAGCGGGTCGTGGGTAACTGAATGATCAGCAGAGGAGAGAAAGAGGGCAGACGGAAACTTTCAATGGTGTCTGACGTTGTCCAAAAAGAGAGACGATAAGACGGTTAGAACGATAAGTTCGTCTTATGGTACTGTTCAAGGAATTTTGACAAAGAACTAAATTATGTATAGAGTGAGTGTAAAATGGGTGTCAATAATTCTTTTAAAAAGAAAAATATAATTATGTGTATGTGTTAATGATCCTCAAATATTTTCAATCAAACAAGGGGGGAAGCGTTCAAGTGTACGACAGAGTGTATTCATCATATGACGTCTTTAAGGTGCGGCGACTACCATTATTGAACTTTGTATATAATTCGATATTTTGAAAAACTTAAATCACTCTGATTTGGATTTTTCAGGAATGTTTTGTTATAAATAAAGCTTTGATCACGTACAATTTCATTGATTGACGTCGACTGGAAGCAATTTTATTGAAGTTGTGGCATTATTTTTGGATCAACCCTCGTATGCATGTAAAAAACATGAGGATGTTTATGGTCATTTATAAAGTCTTCTCTTTTTTTACTTTCAGAATGAAGCATTGGCATTTTTATTTTCACAAAAACTTCCAATTAATACTGATAAATTGAAAATAATTTATATTCTGAGGGATAAGTCAAAAAAGACCCTCATTAATAATAATTCAAGATTTTAATCTACGCAGATGATTCTAAAGTAAATATCAAGAAGATCTTGAATTTACTGCAAGTTGCAACGGATGCAGTCCGAATCTGCTTTGATAAGTTTTTCCCGAAAGAGGGCTTGGAGAAGACTCTGAAAAATAATGAAACAGGCATGAGAACAGGACAGTACCGATTCCAAAATTTTCAGCTAGAGATTCTCTTTCCTAAACAAGGTTCTTGACTTATTCTGTTTTATGAAAACAATCTTATGTATGCTATAATATGTGGACATCACCAATGAAGTTTTATATGCATCTATTTTCTTTCTGGTAAATGTCAATGTAGCCGTGATATTTCAACGATCGGGATTTTCAAAATGAGAACTTTTCGCACTAAATAAACAAAACACCTCAATCACACTTATAATAAAAAAGAGAGAAGTATTCTTTTGAAAACATTTTAAGGGAGAAAAAAGAAAAAAAAATATTTTAATGGGAGGCGTATATGTAGCTGAAATAAAGTCTGACGATTTTTTTTAAGGTGGATCTAACAGTGTTACATCTTTATCTATGGACATAACCATCATGTATAAACTGCTGCGTAATTACTCTGACATTTCTCCCCCTCAGAGTGGATGGGGGAAAGTGCCTAAAGTTGAACACATTGCGGAAAGTGACGACATAGAGAGGATTCGTTTGTATAGAAATAAATACAGTCATGATTCTGGAAGTAGTCCTATGATAAGTGATGATGTCTTCAATATCATCTGGAATGATCTTTCTCAGGTAAGCAATTTTCATGCATATGCAAAGTGTATGTAAAAATTGTGTCAATGCTTTTGCGTTTGATATAGACATTAATGATATGAATACAGACTTGTATTTAGACGAGTTTTCATTTAATTGCCTTAACAGAAATTTCATTGGTTACGGTCGATTTTTTTTTATGAGTGTTGTTAAGTTAAGAAAATTATTTTCATCAAACTTTATATATACATTTTGCATATTGTAATATAAGATCTGTTAGTGAAACACAATGCGCACGGCGGCTACAAAGTTAGAAAGAAGCTATTTTTAGGATATATGTCATAGTCTAGGTCACAAGGTTATTGGCCTTGGTGTCATTTCAAAGAACTTAATAAGTGAAGTATGCATACCGAATGTGAAGTCTCCATATCTCACGTTCGAAAGTTATGGCGAACGTTAAAGTTGACAACAGACAGACAGACAGGACAAAATAATATACGACTTCGATCTATCGATCCGGGAGCATTAAAAATCATTATAAAAGCACTTACCAAAATTATAAGCTAAATAGCTTTGTATATTTTTTATGTATCAATCGAAAAATATATTCAAATGCTTATAGTGACAAAGGGTCACGTCATCAAAACATATTGTGCATGTTAAAATACCCGACACCAGATTAAGAAAATTGTAAGGGGGTCAATACCCTAAGTACGAGTAATTTTGATTTTAACTTCACCTACAACTTCAACCTATTGTTATTTTGTTTTGGTTTAGGATTGTTCATTTTTAATTTCTCAAATAATTTATAGAGGCTAAAAATATGTTTTACAGCAGTGCAAATTATACAAATTCTGTATTCCAAAAATATACAAAATTGAATCAAATCAGATGTCCATAGACCTATTTTTCAATGTATATATGCCCCTTTTATTTTTGTATTATTTGTGTGATATCTAAGATAAAGTTAATGTTATAATGCACACGTGTAATCCAATAAACGAAGGAAAAATTTGAATAACAGATTTGTATATGAATAAAGACAAAAAGCTTTTTTCTTTAAATAAAATAGTCATTTTTCTTTCAGGCTAAAATAAGACTCAGTGGTGGTGTTTTGAGAAGAAGAATACGTGAAATATAGCTATAGCATAATTATGCTTATTACATCAATTAATAACCTTGATGTTTGTCAAAACTTGCTGTCAATGTGATTACTACTATTAATGGACAGAGCTGCACAGATGTACTGTTGTACCCGAAATCGGAAAATTCAATATTTTTTTTTTAAAATAATGAAACACTGATTTTTTTCTTTCGCTAAAAAGAAAACATTTGTTTCCGTTATTGCTATCTGATTAAAGATAAAGAAAAGTTTTGCGCAGTTTTAATTTATCTGTTATGCGTCCTTTTTTCGGACAGGGTTTATTGATTTATATTGAATATGATGCCAACAAAAGTTTTTCAGTGGAAAGTTGATTTAACTCTGTAGAAGTACAATAGTAAATACCTTAAACTTTATAATCATCATGATCAGGATATAAAGCGAAAATAAAGTGTATCTGATCGTGTAATTGACAGTGCTTGGCTTATATATATCTAGATATACTACAGCTGTAGCAAGGAATTCAAAGGACATAGGAAGACCCTGATCTTCTCAAGAATCGTCTTTTAAACATTATTTTACTTCTTATACATATATATCAGCCAATGAGAAATGTGTTTACATTGTATTATACTCGGCTATGTTAAGGAAGGTCAGAGTTCACATTCCTTGTACATCGTATTGGAAGTTTAATTGTGACGTCATTGAAATTTAACAAGCTACAAAAATTAATTAACGACATGATCATGCGTAAATAACAACTTGAATTTATCTATTTTATCGATTATTCATAAAATCTTGTAAAATTGCAATACTTGATAGCGATACAGTCGAGTAATAGAAGAAAGCCTTTTGTCAAATATGACGTCATCAACCTTGACATGACGCAGCACAAGTGATCCGGAAGAGTAAATTCACTGGTTTAATAATTACAAGAATCCTTAAATAAATATGATACCATTGCTAATTTTTAGACCTAATCATTAAAACTAAAAGAAAATAATTTATTAAATACAACGTGTATAGAATATGAATTTATCTAGAAGCATTAAAGCTGCACAGGGATAAGGAATATAGAGAATATCACTAAAACGATGAGCGTATTCGTGATATACATCAAAAGTGCAAGGGCATAGACTATTTTGTTTGAGCTGAAATTTGGAATATTTATTGCTGATATAGTGTATATTTTGAAAAGTGCTGGGAGCTGATCCTGGTCTGCATAGCATTAATTTTATTTATAACAGAATTTAAGCGAAGTGGAAATTTTTAGCTATTATAAGCATTTTCGGCAAAATTTTAAGTACTTCGCAAACAGCACTGACTAGCTCCCAGCACTTTTTGGGTAGAGAATATAAACCTCTTTTAATGTGTATCGATTATTTTCTTGATAAACAAGCGTATGCCCTTGCTCTATCTACATTTCCTACATTCAGCTTAACAATTCTATTTTTATACAAGTCACGTGACAAACAGCTGATACGTGCGGTATAACTGGTAATAACTACGGCCCAGTCCTATCCATTATTGATAGCTATATTACCTTTTCTTCAAGTATTCAGTTGCTTTGTTAAAATTTTTTAAAAAGAAGCAATACATATTAAAACGGTGCAAAGGTCACATTTTCCATATCGGTCCTTAACATAGCTGAGTAATGATTAAATAGTCATTTAGACCCTCTTTTATCATTTTGTTATAATCTATACTGAAAGGAAAAAGAAACGCAGGGTAAAATTTTGAGGCGAATTAAATTTGTTTTTCTTAAAATACTTTTTAGTTTTCCAACCTAACTTTTAAAATCAACTTTCACAAAGATATAACCAAAGTCTCATATGATTTTGTCTAATTATTCATGAGTTATTGAAGTTCAAACGACGATACCCCCCAAAAGTGAAAATCGAAAACTCTTATTATCTTCAATGTCTATCTCGTGCATCTGTCAGAGTCTTATTTCTCTTTTGCATGTAATTTCATCGGAGTGTTTATCTTTCAAACCCTGGCTATATTTAGCATGGGTAACCACGCAAAAAAATAAGTCAAATGGCGCGCGCATGCGTCAGTGAGAGGAATACACCAGTAAGTTGACTGGCTCAAAAAACCAAATTGCGGAATTGTTTTCTTTCAAATTTCGTATGAATGTAATGATTATAATCGTCTACTCTATAAGTGGCTGTTTTTTTTGGTAGTAAGGTGGCGATTTAAGAGATGACAGGACGAGTAACCCGCTCGTAACATGGCTCTGTTTTGCGTTAACGTCATCGTCACGGTTGATTGAACACCACTCCAGACCCTCTCCGACAACGGGTAAATTGTTTTATGGGGGAAAATTTACAAGAGACTGCTTAGTAAACCATTGTTGCCTTTTTCATTAATTAGGCAATTCGAAAACAAGACCCCATTGAACTTCCGTAAACTGTGCCAAGATTGCAATAGATTCATAATGTCTCTTAATACTGAAAAACGATGTGCTACCTCATATGCACCAAATGATGCAACAAGATTTGTTGACAAACTTGTCGTTATCAAATTGAACGTGTTTGGGGCTTTTAAGCTTTTTTTCCTACGTGACGTCATAAATTTTACGGTTGAGTAATTCTGAATACTGATTTTGATGCACAGTAAGTAAATTACCCTTCTGACCAATTTTCGTAATTTTCAGTCATATGGTCAAATTTTTATCGAAAATAATGCTACCCTGCGTTTCTTTTTCCTTTCAGTATATATAATCAAAAGAAATCATTTTCCTACATATTATATAACACATTTTTTTCAGTCTGATAAAATATAATATCTTGGCTGACTTGATTGACTGATTTACTCTTTCTCTGTCATTTAAGAAAAGTATTTGCAATTAAATAAATTTCTGTTGATAAAATGATTATCAAAAGCAGCGAAAAAAAAAAGAACCACGATTGATCTGACGGATGCTTTGTATATGGACGTCACATCAAATTTTGAAGAAGATGAAAAATATTTTTTTGTTTAGAAATTTTTCTATAGAACGAAAAGAAAGTTTATAGTTGTAACCTTAGAATTGTTTGTAACTATATAGACTCCCGTGTGGCTTCTATAACATCTTATTTGCAGTATCTTGTTGATTGATTGACCTGAGCATTCACGTAGTTGCTGTCGAACATAATTATATATCTGAAGCTCTATTGACACAAACATATTAGGAAACATATTAAGAGGGCAAGAAGACAGATTTCAGTCCAAGTGATACATACGTCACGTAATTGAGATGACGTACGGTAAAGTGGTGTAATATAGCACCAAATAAAAATCATGACTTGCACTAGAGAAAAGTTACCCAAATCAATGTCTTATAAAGAAATCTTTTTTTCCCATCTGTTTAAATGTTTTAAATTATTAAACTTTACATTGAGAAATGGATGACTGCAATTAATGCTATAATTTGGATATTAATTACAGAAACATGTCAATTTGACACCTACTTTAAATGTTAAAATCTATTTTTGACTGTAATACAACATGTTTTGTCCTTACGATTTTCCATAACCAGAGAATTTACACTGACCTAGCCTTGATTGAACATTGTGTATGTACATTTATCTGAGGTGAACTCAACATCATAAGAATGGACCTAGAATTAGACTGAATAAATAACAATGACATGTATAAAAATACGATATCTCTATTTCCTATCTTGCTATTTATTCTGTATGGCACAAGTACATTATTACAAAAGTTTAAAATGTATAAGTTCATCCATGTAAGCAAAAATTTTAATTTTATTTAAAATCGATGGGTGACTATTTAACGTGTTCGTGCTCAGTGTCCTAGTTAGCACAAAACATGCTATCAATAAGGCACGCGATGGAATGAAGTATTCACAAAATTACCCGAAGAAAGATATCACGTGGTGAACTATAATATTCAACGTGTCACATCCCTTGGTCTCATCAGACAAAGAGAGTGTATGAAGAAGCATTTTTTTTCCTTTTTTTAACCATTAGCGCATGTTTGTCGATTAATCTCCTTTTAATATAACATTTATAATGCAAATATACAGCTACAGTACTGTTAAAAAGAGAACAATAGATAAACATGGACCAACTATGTACAAAGTCGCCAAAAAAGTTGGCGTCTTTAATATTGCATTGAGGTTGAAGAATTTGTGCTGACCCCCGGATTAGAAAACAGATTCGTACATTGTAAATACATACTTTTATTTATTGTTATTGAGTAAATTTGAAGATTAGATGTTGATTATCCCTGCAATATACATACGTCACGTGACTGTGATGATTACTCTAAAACAGGATAACGACACTTAAATATTATATTTTACTACATAAAGAGCTTGACATGCACTAAGGCTGAAAATTTAACCTGTAATGCAGCTGTGTGTAAAAACTGCACTTTATACCAAAGTAAAAGACATGTCACTATAAAGGGTAGGAAAAAATATCATATAAGTTTTTTTTTCCAAGAAAGTACAGCATTTAAAGTGATGGGTTTCAAAAGTTTCAGGTGCCTTGCTCAGTTTTCCTTGACTCATCACTGTCCGTAAAAATCAACAATGCAACCTTTTAATACAATAAACCTTTTAATACAATAAAAAAAAAAATTAAAATTGTTTTAGAATAGATAAACTTCAAACAATTGTATAATAATTACCACACTTATAGAACGGTTTAGTAAGGTGCACATCATGTCAAGGTTGATGATGACTTTTTATAAAGGTAATATAGCCATTCATTAAACAGGTACCAAAAACCAAGAAAAAACGTGTAACAGCTCTGCTTTATTTGATCAAAGTCGTTTGTCTGTCACCAAAATTATAGCAGTCATATTTAGATTCTGTTAGTTATGTACATTGTCTGGCGCTCTTGAAAGGAAACAAAGAATTCATTTGACAAATTATTCTTTTAATACATTTGTATATGCCTTACTGAATCTCTCTGCATAATTTTACCTCTACTGGTTAGAGAATTATGAAGGGTATACCAATTTAACATAGTTATCATCATTAAAATCTAACTCAAAATACATGTTTTTTATTTTAAAAATTTGAATTTATATAAACATGATAAAAGGAAATACATGTTGTAATAATAAATTCCTTTATCCATACAGGAAAGCAGTTAGAAACCGATAACTAATATACATAGTGGTCCTATAAAACATACTCACAGATGGATTTATTAAAACACTGCAAAAGTAGACAAGTATATAGTACCTACATAGCATTAATGAAATGAGCAATTATTTGCTCTCCTGTTTCCAAAACATCCTTTTGAAAATCCATGGTTTTTTTTTAACTATAACTTTGGATATACTGACTTTAGAGAAGCAAGAGCATTACAGGATCATGTAAAATTAGGAAATCATGACAAATTAGGAAATCTTTCGAAGCATGTAGGGTGAACTATTATAAATACTGTAGAATTTAAAAAGACGATCTTGATTAACCTTGCTAATATTCAAAAAGTACCTGAAGATAAAATATAAGAAATTAAAAGGATTAAAACGGAAAGGCAACATAAAATGATAAAGACAATACTTTCTGATGTGCAGTAAATTATAACAGAAGAAATGAAGCTCAAAGGACAAGTTTTACTCGAGGAATGTCCGGTGTAATTGGATAACTAACAACATGAACTTTGTAAAATATGAATCTAGTCTGACCTCATAATTAAATAAATACATCAGGATTAAAACGGAAAGGCAACATAAAATGATAACGACAATACTTTCTGATGTGCAGTAAATTATAACAGAAGAAATGAATCTCAAAGGACAAGTTTTACTCGAGGAATGTCCGGTGTAATTGGATAACTAACAACATGAACTTTGTAAAATATGAATCTAGTCTGACCTCATAATTAAATAAATACATTTCCAATGTCTTTGTCCAAGATAAAATTACCACGCAGTACAGTTAAGGTGCGCAATGAAAATATCGATTTAATTTTGTTTTTAAAAATGTATTCGTAATCGGGATGGCGATTATTTTTAGTACATTATTTATATCGGATAATTGTAATTATGATTAATAACTACATATCGAGGACGATTATATTTTATATTTAGACTAGTCACGTGATGCGGCAGTCACGCGATTTTAGCACATTGACTTGAACTATTGATGTTACATGTAAATATCACTAGTGCAAGGGCATAACCAAGTTTAATTTCCAAGTTTAGTATAAAAATATTTTCAACACGCATTGTAGTTTCTAAAAAGTGCTGCGATCCTGTCTAAGTTCTGCAATTTTATTGTTAAAATCATACTTGAATGACCAAATGCTATATTTTTGCTGGTCAGCGGCATGAAATATTAATATAATTAAATTGTTTTTAAGATTTCATCAGGATTGCAGCACTTTTCAGACACCTAAATAGTTCTATAGTTGAAATGTAAAAGCTTACTTTGATCCATAGAGTGTATGCCCTTGCACTAGATCAATTTATTAAGACCCCCCACATTACCCTCCAATGTACTTGCATACAAATATACGGTAGTGTCAATTAAATACGTAACGTACAGAAAATGTATAAATAAAATAGTGAAGAAGACATTAAATTCAAGTTATTGGCCCATAGAATATCTGTAAATAATATTTTATTTAATTAGGGAATACATATTTTGTTGAGAAAATATTACTTGATCTGTCTCTCACTGCATACAAACTACGTCACGTTGTAAGGAATGACGTCATATTGACAAGTGTATTGCGATCAGTGACTTGTTTATAACTTGTTATGTGGGATTTAACTAACGACAAAACAACACGCTCTAGTAAGTTTTTATGTAGTTTGATGATTTCTTACCGGTTAAATCAGCAGATAAACTCATTTTGTGGTATTTTAAAGAAATGTTGTATGACGTATATTGTGTATGATGTCATAGTCAAGTTTTCCCGTACAAATTAGGCTCCGCCTCCTTTTTGTAACCTTAACTGTGTTGCGCAATTGTAAATGTACTTTATTTCCCCATCAATGTTTTGGCGCGGTTCCAAAAAAACCACGTGCAGGGCGGGACAAAGAGCTAGATAGAAGCAGTGCTTGGAGCACGTGGATAGGCGGAATCAAAGCATGTAAATCTAAGGAATAACTGTCAGATTTTTCAATTTCGTGAAGATGATCAATCGATTGGCTTGCATGATAATTTTATGCATTAACGCCTTTGGCGTCACGCTATCACGCTAGCCAATCAATTGATCACTTCATGAAATCGAAAAATAAGACAGTTATTCCTTAAAAAAAAATGATTTTATTTTTAGGATTTGTTGCTTAGAGCTATGGACAAAAAAGTTGATGAAACAATATTATTAGCAGTCTCATTTAAATTCTAAGTTTAAAATAAGTTATATGGCAAAGATAATGACCTTGTCAATAAATAGTCTAGCACTAATTCAAATGCTGACTGGTAACTCTTTTCATACATATTTTAGGCCTTTATTTACACTGAATTGTTTATGGTTTTTCCCATTTTTCCAATTATGACATTAAGCACAAGTCGGAAATGACTAGGCGACGGGGTTTGCTTATTTGTCCATGGCACCTGGTCCCAGCCTTGACATTTTTCAGAGGTCTCTGTTTGCTTTGCTCCACAATTTCAATCGATTTTAGAGTTTGGTTACTCGGTGTTATCTCAATATTTAATTAATACTAAGATTTGTAAATGAAAACAACATTTAGATAATTTTATTGTGAACGCAATTCTTGAGCCACCGGCCACCGGCAAATTTTATTTTACGAGGACCTTAAATACTACCATTAAAATCAATGGTGGTCATGTTTCAAAGTAAAGAACGCAGGAAAGTAACATTTCCAGAAACATCTCAATGCAAATTTTAAAGCATAGTTTACATTTGCACTCTTATTGTACTCTTACTATGTCAAACTACTAAAGAACTTTTCAAGATTTCAAGTTTCAGCACTCGTATAATTATATATGTAAACAATTGTTTTTTTTCTATTTGAATCTTTGTTCTGTAAAAATGTAACTGGAAAATATTTCCTATCAATTGATTATAAGTATAGAAAGAATTTTTTTTTTCTTTTGTATATTAGAATTTTAGTTTATGCAATGTTTTGTTTTAATATCACCTGAGCATTTTATCACCCATTGTCTGGCATTCGTCCATGTTTTTGTAAACTTTTTGAATTTTAAACTTCTTCTCAAGAACAATTGGGCCAACTTTAGTAATGTTGGTTCAAAGCATCCATAAGTCAGGCACATTTCATTTTTTTTTTTTCAAATGAAGGGCCAAGTCCCAGTCAAAGGGGGAAATTATCAAGAAAAGGTGAAAAAAGGTGAGGTATTTAAAATCCACAGTACATGTTCCCCTTTTGTTAAAAATCTTAGAACATACTTTGATGCGTCGTTAACAATTAAAAAAAACCCGCTGTAATGCACTTTCTAGGGAACATCGGAAGTATTATAGGAACTACATCAATGAATAATCATGCAAAACGCTTGTTAATTCATTAGTCATATCACGTTTGGATGTAGGAAATGCTTTACTTGTTGTAATTAACAAACAACTTACAGACAAGCTTCAACGTTTACAGAAAACGGCTGGGCGCATTATAACATTATCAAAGTCGAAAAAAGAACACATAACTCTTATTTTGATCAATCTACACTGCCTGTCGGTAGAGTTTTGTTGCCATTTTTTATTAGACTTTTGTTTATGCATTCATCGCACTCCATAGACATATTAATAAACCTATCGAGCAGAACTCACCTTCACGTAGCCTACCCTCAGAATCATCAAATCTTTTATTGGTCCCGTCAACAAGGACTGTGACATATGGCAATAGGAGATTTGACAAAGCGGCGTCCAGTTTATGAAAGTCTCTGCCCTTGAACTTTATATAAGAACGTGTGACTCAATTCTATTTTTTAAGAAAAGCATAAAACCTTTCTTTTTTAAAGGCTTATGACTTATGAATTGTGTATATTAGCCTTTTAGTACATTTTAGACACTGCATTTTAGATTTTATCATCTTTTTTTTTTGAAGTTTTATGGATATTAGACACATTTTTTTGTCTATTTTTACATATATTTATCATATAGTTTTCGAATAAGACTATATTGTAATTCTTTTAAGTTATACTTGTAGTGCACATAATGCTTGTATATCGCCTAAGAGTTTTAATATAAAATTTTGCAACGCACTTTGAAAATTATTTCAGAGTGCGTTAAATTTGGGACCAAATCAACGCATTTTAAAAAAGAAATTTCCTTTCAACGTGCATTAATATGATCGATATTAATGCACTTTGAAAAAATGTGCATTGCTTGATCGATATTCTTGCAAATCTTAGGTATGATAAATAATTGAACCTGTTGGATGATAAGGTCATTTCTAGATGTGAAAGTTAGCGATTTTTATTTTCCATACTTCTTCTTCAATTCTTTAATTTCTCTCCGAAAAGTTTTACTGTACTTAATTTTTTGCAGTTTGCGTGTATTGTATGCAAACTAAAAGTTATTAAAAGTTTTCATATCCTACCAGTTATGCAAATATATACACTTGTGTGTAACATCCGCAACGGTACCAGAGAGGGGAGGCTTAGGCACACAAATGCAAGGATGTACATAAAATAGGCATTGAAATACGGGGCTTACCTTGGGGGATCCACTTTCAATTTTCTACCGACAGCTATTTATTATGAAAAAAAAAGAATTGGACTGAAAGACCTTCTAATTGTCTTCTTGATCTCAGTGAGGTGAATCACTACATGTAAATTAAAAAGTTTGTCGAAAGATATATATATTGCAAATTGATATTCTCAATTGCTAAAAATTAAGTCTTAAATTTTTGTTTTATACCTATTTTTTTCAAAGTGCGTTAAATGTCCACATGGTAAAAATATTTATGTATTTATGTACACTTTTAATGCATTTTGCAATAAAACTTAAAGTACGTTGAGTTTGTCCCAAATTTAACGCACTTGGTATTTTTCTTTTTCAAAGTGTGTTGATTTTGTCCCAATTTTCACGCACTTTGATATTTTATTTTCAAAGTGCGTAATTTTTTTCAAAGTGCGTTGCCATAATGCTTGTACTTCGCATTGTAGTTTTAATATAGAGTTCTTAATAAATGATTAATAATAAATAATAATTTTAAACATTCTTCTGAAGAACAACTATTGTTATTTTTTAAAGTTTTTGATATCCTGCAGGGATAAGGGTAAAAATTTAGGTACTGTAAAGACCAATAGTCTCTTTCTTGCAAATGATGTAAAAAGGACAAAGAACAAGATAGGGTAACGGTCGAATCTGGCCCCTTATTTGATGTAAAAATCAGAACACTGGTAAAATTGTGATAGTTTGTAGTTAAGAAGTTAAAATGATGCTTACTCTAAAACAAGTACTAATTTAGATTCAAAGCTTACATGGAAGCCACTTAAGGGTGCGGAAGTATGACATTTTCTAGAATTTACTCAAATTTGATGGAATTTCATCAAATTTGAAAAACTTTTTTTCTTCGGAAACATAGAGCACAAGCTTGCCTATCTGAGATTTTTACACAAAAACTGCATCTGATATTAGTGTATAAAATATATAAATTCGGTAGATAAGAAAACGTGTGCTCTATGATTTCCAAAACAAAATGTGCTGCAAAATCGATGACAATTTGCATAAAAATGAGATTTTTCAGAAATTGATGTATTTCCTGATCTCACTGTGACCTCTGTATATTTTAAATCTTAGAACCAATGCTCATTTTATGGTAGAGGTGACAACAGGTTATTATGGATAAACTGTTGGATCATTCTGAAAGACACCCAAAAACGGGGGCCAAATATTGGTCTTACCCTGTCTTGTCCTTTAAAAACTTAAGGATTGCCTCTTTTTGTCCCCCGCTTTCGCGAAAGGAAGGGACATTAAATCTCGTTCGTCTGTCCGACAGTCTGTCCGTCTGTCATAAAAACTGTAATCTTGCCCATAACTTTTGATTTTATATGAGTGAAGATAAGACTCTCATAATTCACTGATGTATTTCTTGTGATAAAACCTTTCCTCGGGTACCACCAAATTTGACATTTTGATCTTGACTTTGGAGTTTGACCCACTTTTACACAAAAATTCTTAACTTTTACTTTCACCATATTTTTTGAATGCGAAATACTTGGAGATGCCATTCCCCCCCAAATTGGAATTTTTCTAAGTCCAAAACTCTCTCAAAAACGGAGCGATCATACCAAAAGAAGAGGTTGGCCTTGATACATCTGATAAATCTGTATACTAAATATCATTTCATCATGTGCAACCTCTGCAAAGAAAATGAATGTAAACTGGAACTATTGGAAGTCCAAGGGCATAATTCTGTCAAATATGGTGCAATCATACCCAAATCAGAACTTGACCTAGATATTTATCTGAGTAGCCCGCATGGCGCAGTTGTTAGAGTGTTTGCTCTAGAGTCCCGAAGTAAGGAGTCAATCCTTATGACCGGGTTCAAATCTCACAGTGGGACGTGGAAACCGGTCCTTCGGATGAGACCGTATTAACCGAGATCCCGAAAGGGTCGTTAAACAATATACAATCAATCTGATACGTCTGTATACCAAATTTCATTTCGGTATGTGCAACAGTTGTGAAGAAATGAACACTAAGTGTATTAAGAAACTAAGTGAACCGATGTACCGACCGACAGACAGTAGCAAAGCAATATGCCGACCTTTTTTGAAGGGGGGCATAAAAAAATTTAACTTTAACTAAGTTCCAACAAAAGGAATTTCTGTTTATCAAGATATCTGACAAACAAGTGAAGAATTATTTTTTGTTAAGTAAATAATAACTCTCAATAACATGCAGTTGATGTGCAATATACATTTTTTACAAATAAAATTATTTACATGTATCCTATGTTTACCCCTTTATCTCGTGGATATAGCTAATGAATATGATGTCATTTTCGTATCCGAAAGTTGTGACGTCACAATGTGTTTTACGTAAGCGTTATAAAGTAAAATAAAGTGGAGTTCTATACATACAAAAACCGTGTAAAACATTGATTGTGAAGTTTAAACATGAGATAAAAGGTATCTACCATGATTTGTTGAAGAATGTGATTTTTATGTAACTGTTTGTGTGTTTTTATCCTCTTGTCGAGGCTCAGGGATAAACAATACAGTCACTACTCTTTGAATAAAAATCATATCCAACTATAAATCATAATAAGAGATCCTATATACACTAAATCCCACAAAAATTAATTTTATAATACACATGTTCCCGTATTATAAAACAAACAATAAACCAGTAATTTTCTTATCATTAAACACGATCATTTTAGGTAGATAATGTACATAAATGAGTGTTACATGTACCTGTAATAACTACTGAAACAAAGTTTTTTTTTTTTTGAGGATTATGAGTGTCTGATTCTATTTTTCATTTTACAAAGGGACTAAATTTGAAGTAACAAATGAAAATACAAATTGTCACATTATGTGAAAGTATTTCATGTGCTTTAACATTTCATGCACTAATTATAAGAACAATTCGAAATAAAACAAAAATCATCATATTAAAAAAAATCTCCGCACAAGAAATGAATTCTACTCCAGATAACAGCAATTTTGAAACATTTCAATATGGATAATTGATTTTTAAGGAAGAAACAACATACATGTATTACAGACTTGTTAAATGAATGTTTAGTCGATTTATATTTTCAATGAAAAGATTGTAACAAGCACAGCTTTGAGAATTAAATATACACTTTTGGTGTCGACCTCAATCGTCCCTTTTTCGTTTGTGTGATCTCCATCCAAGTTCAAGCATTACATCATTTCTGTCTATAAATGTCAATGCATTGCACACCTTCTTTCGGTTAAGCATGTAACGACATTTCTCCTGTATCTTTGTAAGTGATTTATATATTTTATCCTGTATTTTCAAACCATCTGCTTCCATTTGTTCGATATATCTTTGAGGAAGCCCTAAAAACCGAACAAAATGAGTAAAGTCTTTTGGGAGATATTCAGAAAGAAGTTTGAATTCTGCTGATGAAACGGTCTGATCAGGACTAGCCACATCACTGCAATCCACGTCTGTGATATCAAATGTTCTCATGTATTCCGCAGCTTGTCCTTGGCCTTCTCTCTGTAAAATGCTCTCTAATTCCCTCAAGTGATCAAGGTGTGCATTCTTGGATTTCCATTGGTACAAAATTCTAAATACTTTCTCCTCAAAGCTGAGTGTGGGGGAAACATCCAAATTGACTTCAAACAGACCCTCCAAAAGACTGATTCCTATGCCTTGGATTTTTCTTGAAACAGCATTTAGAATCTGTTCTAGAGCTGAAATATAATATAATGCTATGAGCGCAACATATTCTTAATGGCATACATTTTATCATTAATTTTTTTTTATCCCATCATAAACATTATTGCACAACTGCACAGTACATAAATTAAATTTAAAGTAAAAAATAAATTTGCTTGACTCTTTGATCCACCATACTGTCCAAAATAACATCATGATATTGTAAGCTCATGTGAAGGTATATTACGATTTAGTTTTAAATGATGTAGCTAGAATATAAATTTGCATACATGGATTAGAACCTGTTTCTTCATGACCTTTGCCCTCAAGTTGGCATTCCTGTTTTAGAAATGAAGAATATTTTAAGTAACTATTTTCATTGTGTATTTAAAATAGATGAATGAAATGGTATCTTTTAAGTATTTTGCACATTATTTAGAAATCCGTTTAAAAACAAAACGAAACAAACATACTAAAAAAAAATATGAATTCTAGATACGCGGATTTTTTTTGTTGTTGTAGCTTTTGTTGCTACTGAATTTAAAATGAACAAGTTAAACATGTCATTATATGGTCAATGATCAACTGAGGTCTTTAATTAATATTTTAGTCTGTTTATCATATGGCTCTGTATATGTACAGGTTTTAAAGAAAGACAAGATATATTTCTCTAAATAAAGTTCGTCTGATCCTAAAAAAATGTGGACACTGGATATATCAAATATTTTCTTGACAAAAGTCCTTTTATTTAAGAAATCATTATTTAATAAATCATCTCTAGTAAAGATCTAATCTTGCCTCTTTTCAATATTTAATAATGTCTTCTGTGTTAATAAAATGCATTTTCTCTTCTGGGCAGGAAAGACACTGGAAACCTGACCCTGAAAACTCATCCTCATTAATCACACTACTTTCTTGGCCATCAACAAATCCCGAAGCTTTGCACTTGAACGCTAGCTGAAATTTGAAGTCTGCTTGGAATGTTCTGGAAAGGATACTCAGCATATTGTCAATTTCTTTTTTGACCGCTAGGCATGTTGACACATCAACTTCTCCCTCCGTATTAAACACCTGTAACTGAATTTCTGTTGGAGTCATTCCAAGCAGAATGTTATGTTTCTCAAACAGAAAAACTGCTGCCGTCTGGTAAATAAATGGCCCATCTCTGGATGAAGCAGGTTTCCAGGGGATTTGCAAACAACTTGCTATGAGGCGCTGGTATATTCCTGCCGGAAGTACATTGAATGCGTAACAAAGAATGGATGACGATGGATATGAAGTGAATCGATTTTTGGGAAATTGTTTTTTGTTCATACATGGAACATACCATTTTGTGTTATCCATTTTAGCTAATAACCCTAGCTTCTCCATGTATAACATGATATCCTCCTTCTGTTGAAGGTATCCGTTGTTGTTCATTTTCCAAATAGCTGACAACAAAGTGTCATTCAATTCTCCAGTTTCATCAAATTTATCCCAGTCAGAAGCAAACTCAAATAAATCCTCTTCTGCGTGGTTTTTGTCTGTTATGACATTTTTAAATGCATCTGCAAACCACTGAACATCAACAATAATTACATTATCGAGTAAGTTTTGGTTGAAGTATAAAATTTCTTTGAGGTCGTGAAAAAACTGGAGCATGACATGAATGTCATCAACTGTTTGGAGCTTTATTCCCTCTGGCAATGAATCATTGAAGGCCAGCAATGACTCTTTTTTTTATTATCCTTTGGGATTTTTTTTCTGGGAAGAATTTCTCAAACATGACCCATGAGCGTGGAAGTTCTTCTCCCCAGTGATCCAAGTTCTGGACAACATCAACTATTGACTGCTTAATTTGTCCAATGGATTCATTGTCATGGAATCCAATTGAAAACTGCCTCTTTAATTGAAGATGTCTGTGTAAAGATTTGTCCTTTAATTCCAGAGTCTTCCATATTTCACGAAAGAACACCATTTTCTCCTGAAAAAAATACTTGAATTAAAGGCTATTCATATATCATGTGCACAGTTGTACAAGGGCTGTTTTGAAAATCTGTGACATCTTAAGATTGCATTGATTTTAATGGTTTTGACCCTATCCCTCAGGCCCAGGGGGGGGGGAGGGGGCAGGGACCTTGGAATTCACAAATTTTGTTCCACATTACATGTATATGCTTTATGTCAAAATTGTTGAAAACTTGTTGAGCAGTTGCAGAGAGGAAGCTGAAAATGCTCATATGTCACCGACAACGGACTACTCAAAATCACGGACGCAAACAGATAGCAGTAGGTCACTTGTTTACCAATGTGACCTAAAAAGAACAGTAAGAAATATTTCAAAAATAATTTTGTTTTTCTCTAATCTATTTGATGAGTCGATTTTAAAAGTTTCTTGCACAGTATAGCAAAATCAGATTTTGTAAATCAGCAACTTGTACGTACTTGGTTAAAGTAAACCGGTATTGGACATTTTCGGTTGGGTGAACATTTACAAACTACCGACTACGGATCTTCAGTATGGAGTGCATTATGCGCAAAAATATTTTAAGTAAAGTATATAAAGTATTTTAAACTGCTTTTTTTACATCTTGAATGTGTATCGTCAGACATCGCTTAGGGTTCTTTATTAACAAGAACTACATAGCATATGTAGATAATACATACCATACAACCTTGTCTTCTTAAAAAAATAAAATTAAGTTCAGTTTAAAGCATAAGTTGGTCCAAGAATATTCCATGCCTGAAGAATAAGCGAGTTCGGGATCCCAGGCGCGATGAGAATTCTGGGTAGGGTCAAAAGGTCAAGCGGGATAAAATGGATGGCGTTAGCGAGATTTCGTATGATGATTTCTTACGATGGAGGGTTCCGGAGCTAAAAGAATATCTCCGCGATCGAGGCCTCAAGACAACAGGCAGGAAAGTGGAGCTGGTAGCACTTGCCTTCGGTGCAAGCCAGATGAAGATCGAAACGAAAAAGGATTCTGTGGAGGAAAAAATGAAAAACAAACAAGACTACTTAGATTTGTTAAAGGTAAACGACCACAATATACCGGACCCTCTATGCTTGAAGACGGGGTGGGTGTCGGAGCAGAATGGCATATCGCAGTGGCCTCCCACTATGTACTTTGATATCGCCGAATATTTGACAACTACAGCACCTTCCACTTTCGGTGATCTGAGAAAGCGTCTTCTAAATGATTACAAGGAAGGAAAGGCGTATAGTTACTTCGATTCAAAGTTTCTGAAAGAACTTAAATACCATCCAATTAGCAAAGAATCACCATATTGCATTTTGTCTGCATACTGCACCCCGTCTCAGAAAATTAATTCGACATTCCACACAGCTTGGGTGTGCTTGGACAAAAAGACGGGGTACATATGCAGAGCTTATTGTACCTGTTTTGCTGGGTAAGTAAATGGTATATAATGCATACAATGACTTATTTGTACATGCATGAATACGTAAGGGTTGATGTACAAATAGCACTCTATTCCTTAAAAGTACTAATAGTTAGTAGATCTATAATAGATCCCTGATGTAGTACATGCATGATCCTTGCTTATATTTAAATAATAGGGATTACATGCACAATCACAGACACTTTAATATAAAAAAATATACCCCTACTAATAATAAATATTAGGTAAGGGTATATTTTTTTATTTAAGTAATTAAGAAAAAGAAGTAACGTCAGGTGCCTGTGCTTACATTGTAGATTAATATCTAGACTCATGACTCATGTCCAGGGGTAGTTCAATCTTTATTTATTTCACCCTTTATTTTTCGCTTGGCCCTCCATAAACAAACACTGTATTTATATTCTATATTGATTTAAAAAAAAATTGGAAGACAAATACTGTGTACATGTAAAAACATTCAAATGTATAAATACATGTATCAATATATTTAGCATAACATTTTTGTATTGTCATGATACTTGAGATTTTATAAATTAAATTTCTGACAAATTGAACCTGAGGGGCTTTTAAAATTATTAATGCATGTACATGTAGAGCTCAGAAGACTTATAGTCAGGATTTTTTTTCAGTTTAGGGTCTACATGTAACCATATAGCAGCTATCTTGTTTAAAGTGGATTTTGCATGGCAGCATGGTATGACACAGTAAACATGTACATCTTTACCTTGCAAGTGGAATGTGCCATCTTTGCTAAACAACATCCAGCATAAACCCATATCAGAGTTAGAATGGCGCAAACCACATTACAGTAAGAAAGGTATGTATAAAAACTGAGCATATTGAATGTTCTTCAACTTGAATATAAATAAATGAAACAGCTTTGTGACAATTAATTCCAATCAACCATGTTGCATATACAGTCCTTGAACATTTGACCCCATGACCTTGAAGGGTGACCATGACAATATGCAATAAATAATTGCAACCAAATCTGCTTGGTCATGATGAATGGCCCAATATTTTTATAATGTTTATAGGCTCATAATAGTGTTTGAAACTCACTCTAAAATCAGCTGGACATATATAATATAGGGCTGCTTGCTAGTGAAAGTTGTCAGCCCTGCCAAAGTTGTGAGCCCCAAAAATAATTGTCTTTTATTAGTAAAGTTCCTTTTACTGGCTTTTAGCAATATTGTGAATGGGGCCAGCTCACTATATATTCGATACCAGACTTTTAAGCAGATGAATTCTACCGTGCCTCCAGGATGTCAATATGTGCTATTAATTCTGTTCACTCCTGACAAAATATAAAACTTTGCTTATAATACGAAATTATATTTGAAAAAAAGATAATTCCACTTCTTATATTTGTAGGTGAAAAGAAGACAATAAATCCAATGGTTAAAACTTTATTCAACCCATCAAGATCTAAGGAATCACCGAACTTAGAGAGTTTGTTGCATGCACTATATGACAGCTGTCCTTCCTCCTGTGCTTTCCAGTATGCTCTTCCACTATCTACACCAGCTTTCTCCCCAGAGGATGATGTCAATGTTGGTACAGTTGTTGAATGTGAAACAGGGGCTTTCATACCTCCTTCCATTTCTTCACAAGGTATAAATTAAAACAGATATACAATGTCTTAGGTATTTTTAAACATCTATTGAAATGTAAATAATGGGTCGGTTACTTATTAAATTCCATCAAGCCCGAAGGTTGTGGCAATGGAAATCTATGTTTCTGAGCAATCTAATTGAAATTTATCGGGGGTTAAATTAGATCCACTCGTATACTTGCTACACTAACATCTAACAACATCTCATTGAGGGTCACATCAGAGTTCAAATTCTATCAACCAATCAAATCATTGCCTGTAAAATCATTGTAAATTATTGAGCGAATAAGTCTAGAGATATTCCAAATTTGACCTCTGACGTGACCCTCTATGGGATGTAAGTGTAGCCAGTATGTGAGCGGACCTAACCCCCTTATTTTAGTTAGATTGTGTGTCTGAGTTAGTTGTTTAGACTTTTTGCCATAGTTCTCACAGGACAGGCCTAACATCAGTTTACTTAATATTATATATGCAAAATTGAACTGAAATAAAAATTAATCTGCAATAAATCAACTTTTTTTCTAAAGCAAAAGATTGCAGTAGTGTAGATGAGCTACTAGAGAAATTGCCAACATTTACTCCAGACCAAGCTGAAGCATTGGAAAAGTCTACCAGAGGACAATGGCAATCACCCCTGTGGAAAGAACAGCGACACGGAAGGATAACAGCTTCTTTGGTATACAGAGTAGTGACAAGAATGCATACTGCTGAAAGAAAACCAGACACTGATACCACTAATCTCATCAAAAGTGTCCTAGGTATTTATCAAGAAATATCCTTAGAAATCAAAAACATTTTGCTCCCTACCAAAACAATATTATACATTTATTGCTTGATAGTGAGGGAAATATGAAGACTTATTCAGCCAAGAAAAATCATATTCCCCGAGGGCTTCGCCCAAGGGGAATAAGATATTTCTTGGCTGAATAAGTCTTCATGTTTCCCGAACATTCATGCAATGAATTGTTTATTATACCAAAACAAGCAAAACCTTTGAAATAAACATAAACTTTCAAATTCAGCACCGTTCTTAAATTCACTTTCATTTTTTACGTAAAGTTATCACATTATTATCAATTTTGTGACGTGAACCAGGCTATTGTGATGTTTACTACTCTCAAAAAAAAATCTAAATTTTGAACATGATCTACTTTTTTTCGAGGCATGTCAACATCAACGGTGCTATGTTATCAAGTTACACGTCATCAATTTGAATTAGAAATCATTCATGTAGTTTCGCAGGGGAAGTCTCAAAGTTTTGTTGAAACAATATTTAAGTGTATGAGATAAATATAGAACATCTATATTGTGTGATTTGATATTGGCTTTATCCAACTCGTTGAAATGGTGTATATTTGCTTGGCAAGCCTCGCAAATGTATACAGCATTTCAACTCGTTGGATAAAGCCAATATCAAATTGCACAATATAGATATCCTCTATATATTCTAGGGTCGGTTGGGGAATTGGAAACACACAATTTATTTATCTAGGCCTAACCTGTTACACTTTTGTACTTGACTATTGCAGTAAGACTTGCTTCAAAAACATCAGAATCTGATTACAAAATTTAAAGTGATTTTTTAAAAAAAGAAATTGTCTTATTTTTTATCCCGTACATGATGAAGAACAATTTTAAATAGATACTCAAATTTAGGTAACATTTTACATCTTTTTTAATAATGTGCAAACTGCACCAACCAAGGTCATACAGTATAAACCTGTTATACATACATGGCAATTGTGTATTTCAGGCATTACCAAACCAAATGAAGATTTGCCAGCCTTAAAATATGGAAGGGTCATGGAGTCAGAGGCAAAACTTAAGTACATCCAAGTTATGAAAACGGTCAACAAAGCTAATGTCATGGTGAATGAATGCGGTTTATTTGTCCTTTTGGAAATGATCTATTTAGGAGCTACTCCTGATGGTATTGTATATGATTCTACCTCATCTTCTGAGGGGGTTTTGGAGATAAAGTGTCCATATAGAATAGCCAATGACAATCCCTCCCACCAAAACCTTGATTATTTAGAAAAATGTGAACAGGGCAGCCAGCTCAAATGCAATCACTCGTATTACTATCAAATACAAACCCAGCTTGGAGTGACGGGAAAAGAATGGTGTGACTTCTTTGTTTATACAAAGGCGGGATATTTCTTGGAGCGCGTGCACCTGAATCAAGAGGTCTGGGATGATATCAAAGCTTGTGTGAAAGAATTTTTTACAAAACATTTAGCACAAAAACTAGTTAGCTAGGGATGTAGGTAAACAAGCCTTGCAGAATTCAAACAGGGTGACAAACGTAAAGGTGATTAAATAACAATAATAACCTGCTTTTGGTGTTTAAGAGGGTGACATGCCATTTAATATTTATTGCATATTGTTATTAAACATGAATGCCCTATCATATGTCATTTCACAGTAATCAAACATGAAGGTCAAGGCCAAAGGGTCAAAGATCACAAAATAAATAATGAAAACTTTATTTATGTAATTTACAAACTGAATATGATTTTTATAAATTGAATCTTTGGCATTATGCATGCTATGTTCATCAATCTCCTTTGAGTAAATTTGGATTTTAATTTGGAAACAAACACAGTGTTTTCTTTCATATTTTATATATATATATATATATATCAATTTATGTGATAATTTTAGTCAGTATTGATTATAAAATTTTAAAGACATATATGTATATATGTATCAACGCATATTGAAAACTATCAATGAGAAAAATTTTATGAGAAAATGGCTAATGACTTCCATTGTATTAGTCTCTATTTTTAGGAAAAAATCTACATTATTTTTCTTTTTTAATGAAATTTGTTGTAAATACATTATATTGTATAAATTTGCATACGTATATGCTCAAGTGAATTTCATTTGTAAAGTTGAAGATCAAAAACTGTTTAGACATGCAATTAAATCACATTGCTATCAATAATAAAAATCACTTGAAAAAAAATTTACATTCCTATTTTTCATCATTTTGTATTTTCAATAAAGTACCACTGTTGATGAAGTCATTTCAGTACGGATCTACCTTGTAACCAGAGGTTTGAGTAAGTTACAAAGACTTGCACAAACAGAAACAATGTCATCTACAAGAGGAACCAGAGTAATTGGTAGTGTGTTCTTCAAAATGGCAAACCACTTGATCCTGTTGATGGCTCTTTCAACATGGATACGTACATTAGCAATACTTTTTGTTTTTTCTACATTTTCTCTTGTCATTTGTTGAATGCCGGATCCTGGAGGTGGAATAACCAAATTTGCATACCGGAGCAAAAGTTCCTCTCGAATTGGAAAGCCTCTGTCAGCTAAGATAATGTCGCCAGGATCTATTAAGTCAAGAAAAGATGATTCACGGACAATCTGTCTGTCCGACATCCTTCCACCATAACACTTACTTAAGAAAGAAATAGCTCCATTAGGAGCTATTCCAATAAGTACTTTAACTGTATTATGTTGTTTATAATCGGACCACGTGAGAGCTTGTAGTTCCAAATGTCTCGGCTTTTCAATGAAAACTTCAGTGCAGTCTATTGTGCATCTAAGTTTGGCGTACTGTTTTATTAATGATGGTGGTAGTAATTTTCTGACAATTTCTTTGTCTGGCCAGAAGATCAGAGGCCTTAACTCTTTGGACAGAAATTTTATCCAAGTGTTAAAAATCTTTGAACATGTACCCTGAGAGACTCCAAATAAATCGGCTAAAAATTCAAAGTTAATATCTAGTCTAAGTTTCATTAATGTTAAAACAAGCTCATCAAGTGCACCAAGTTTTTTCTCTGGACCACTCTTTTTTGGGGATTTCTTGAAACGACGAGGTACTTTGGTACTGATCACTTTTTTAGAGCCCTCCCAATATCTCAGGCGATGGGATTTTGGTTTTAAATATTTGTATAAGTTCAGAAGAGTTGATTTATTCGGAAGGCCAGTGTTGGCTCTTACTTTTTTATCTGTTTTTGTAAACCTTTTGTGCACATTCTTCTTTCCATGGAGTTTACTTTCATTTGTCGTGACCATTTGCAATCTTTCCAACTGATAACTAAGATTATTTATCATTTTAGATTTCTCTAAACACCCTAAACACTCACAGTTTGCATTACAAACACATTTTGCACAATAATCATGCTCAAATTGTAAAGGAACTGTACACGTAACTGAGTTATCTTCTGTTAGATGGACAACATTTTCATTTTCATCAGTTTTAACCTTGGTTTCTGAAGATTTCTTAGATTTTTGTATTAATGGCTGTCTTTCCTTTGGGGGAGGCCTGAGTTTTAAAGGCATAGTTAGTTCATACCCAAGGTTTAATGTTGGGACAGGATTGCCTCCTTCAAAATGTTTCGAACATATTCTACTGTCATCATCAGGCTTCCAATTTTTCCCAGGTTTCAACTGTCGATTAACTAATTTAATCCATTTTGCCCTTAATTCGGGGTCTTTTCTTTCTGTTGGAAAGGGTATCAGATCAAATGGGGGAGGGCACACACACCATCCTGTACCACTGTTGCATTGGTGCACTTCACAAAATGTCTTTTTCCATTTTTTGAGTTGGTAAGTGCTGCTTGTGCAGTCTTTAATGGCACAAATCCTCATTCTTTCAACTAAAATTCAAAACTTTAAAGATTATAACTCGGTAATGACCGATCTTAACATATGAGGACATACATAGATCAGGGATGGGGTAATCGTAATCAGTAATCGTAATCAGCTGTAATCGATTACAGTTTGCCAAGTAATCATGAGTAATCAGTAATCACCGATTTTTCTGATTACAAGTAATCGTAATTTAATCGATTACTCTGAAAAAATCCTGTAATCATGATTACTTTTTGATTACTTTATGATTACAATTATTAAAACAAAGTTAATTAAATAATGATTTTTGATGATCTTCAGTGAACAAAAGTTATTATAAAATTATAAGCTATTTTTAGTTAGGTGTCTTCTTCTAATGCTTCCAGAAATGCTTATAATCAGGTCCATTGTCCATACAATGAGTAAATTCTATCAGTTCCTAGCTTTATTCAGTAGTAATTTCAAAATACTTATTCTATATTTTGACTTGACATATATAATTAAACTAGAAGAAAATTACTTCAGGATCATTTCAATCAATTAACAATTATGTGAAATGCAACATTTTGTTTTCCCTATTAAAATGTTTTTTTTTAATATTCCTTTATTGTATTCTAAAAATCACTTTGTTTGATAAAAGATATGAGAATTAATTAGTAATAAAACACTGGTGTACTAAAGTTGGGTCAGCTTGGGTTATAACAATTATTGAACTATCCATGCTTGTCCAGTCAAAGTGTTAATTCTTGTAAAAACATCTAGTAATTGGCAGCTTAATTGAAGAGCTCATCACTCATCAAGAAGGTCAATTACAGGGGTTCTAGTTCTCTATCAAATCCCTTTATGTATAATTATAATTAAGCCCAGTTTGATAAATAAATTCTTATTTCTATCTCAAAAATAACACAGATATTCACTTGTACTTAAGATAGATAGCATGAACTTGATAAATCTTATGCATCTATATTGAGAAATGTACCACCAAACTTTTCTGGATTCTACCTTGTATATACCTAGAATACAAATAATACTTAAAAAGGGGTCTATGACAGGTGACCGAAAGACAACTCACCAAACGACAACTCGCCGACACTTTTTTCACCGACACTGTAAAACTCGCCGATACGACAAGTCACCGAAAGACGTGTGTACATCATCGACAGAAAATATAAAACATGCAAATTTTAAAAAATATTAAGGAAAAAATTAAGTATGTGAATAAACGTTTTTATTCATCAAATTTTTCTTTATTAAATCAAAAACCTCACCCAATTTTGCCGACCTATGACCTTGCTCGGATTCACGAGAAGTAATATATACATATGCGTAAGACCAAGAATCATTATATGATGGATATACAAAAAAGACAAAGAAAAACGTTTTTTATATACATCTTTGATTATGTTTATTATATCTGAATACTTGACACAACATCTAACAATTATTTTATATGAATTTCTACTCGCCAACACTATTGTCGGTGAATTGTACATTCGGCGAATTTCACTTTTGTTGGTGACCTGTCTGTCGGTGAGTTGTCTGGCATCGCTTAAAAAGAGAAGGCTGAATTAAAAGCATTCTGTTGTAATTGAACATTAAACAAAAAAAACCCTAATGTAATCTAAAGTAATCATAAGTAATCATGATTACATGAATGAAAAGTAATCA
>PRKT01002051.1:0-23170 GCA_003671525.1 Saccostrea glomerata | reverse complement strand
ATTTTTCGACATAAATTAATGCTCATTATCCTCACTTTTTTTTCATTTCAGAAATATTCAACTTTTAGATAGAATGGGTTCAGACGCCATTAAAAAAACACAATGCATTTACTAGAATACCTGGTCCGTTCATATTCAAAAATAAATCTTTATAGCTAGAATCATTTAATATAAACGTACCCATTTTCGACTAAATAAGTCTAAAAACAATTTTCAATCAATATGCCTTTCAGGACAATATATGAATCTAATATGTTGAAGATGATATTACCGACAACATAATTTCAGAAAAATAAAACTTTTCCGTCATAGAGCGGGTGATTGTCCTCGCCTTGTACACCTTTTTTCTCTCTTTTAGAAATCTATGATAAAGAGATTATAATGCAACTTATGTAATATTTCACCTATTTTCACACTATCATCAGATATCAAAACTTAAAACTAAGAATCTGTAACAGAATCTATGAGGATAAAAGTCAATTAGAATTTGGCATTATATCCTCATAGACAGATCCAGAAAAGCGGATAAAGGTTAGGGGATCAAGACCTGATATTTTTTCAAATTCACTAAAATTTAAGAATATTAAAGAAACCATATCAAAATAACTCCCCCCCTCCCTCCCTCCTTCCCAAGAAACGCAAACTCTTAACAATCAGTCTACGATAAAAGAATATAGTTACCGAAGTTCACTGATTTTCAGGGATATGTTATGATTTCTATGAAAAAAGATCCATGCATTTCTTTGAGAAATGTGGTAACTATTTGTTTTCTTTTTATTACATGCAATCTCTTCTTAACCTGAAATTAGTAAATGAACGAAGCGGCATTAAGATTTGAAGTTGAATGCGTTCTAATTACTAGTAATCATTAAATTATCAAATCAAAACTTTGAATGCATATATATATACCACGAAATATTTACAAAACCATGTGTATATGTAAAGTCTAAGAGTTGAAATCGATCTTTGAAATTTTACAATATTACATGTTAATTGGTAAGCAACATGAAAATTCTTAATTTGGTATGTTTTCATTGATGAATGAATGTCATAAGTTGATAGGAAAAATGAGAATATATATTGAAGAATGTAGCTTGTCCACCAATTAAGCCGACCCCATCCCTAACCATAAAATAGGATTTTTGTGTTGGAATCTTTTAGTGTTATGGACAACAATGTAACCCCCTCCCGTTTCCCGAAGAAATTTATGCTTGAGAAAAATCCTTTATTCCGGAATGAAAAAATGGAACTAAACATATAAATTAACGAAAAAAAAAACAAAAAAAAACGTCATTACAGTTGCTTCCATTAGAAATTAAAAAAGATACTGTCACGAAAGGTTCAAAATGTTATAGATAGGGGTATAATTTATTTTATTAAAAGAAAAATAAGTAACGTCAGGTGCCTGTCAGGGACGTAGCAACCCGGGGGGGGGGGACCCCCCCCCCCACTTTTTTGGCCAACATGACCTTTACTATAGGAAATGTTCACTGAAAGGAAGGTTGGCCCCCCACTTTTACCACAGTATAGTGTTATCAAGGAATTGTAGGAAAAAAATTGGAAGTGAAAGTAATTTGGCTTTGAAAAAGTTGACCATTACCCCTCCCCCTCCCGAAATAGGATTTTCGACTTTGGGCGACATTTAACTTTTGGTTTTTTTTTTTGCTTGTCAACTTTTTCAGGTTAGTAAAAAAAAAATTTCTCTGGTTGGCCCCCCACTTTCAAAAACGATGCTACGTGCCTGCCTGTGTGTTTGTACTCTCTTAAGTAACTTACCAAGAGGCCACACTACTTTTTCTATAATTTATATAAATACATATGTATCACACTCACCGATTGAGCATAAAATGCTCAAGGTGAGCATATGACACATGAACCTCCTACGGACTGGACCATTGTTGAAATGTAAGAGGAGTCTTGGGAAGAAAATATTGTACAGTACTGTTGTAAACACAAAGTAACGTCAATAAATTATTTTACTAATTGCACCAGGCCTAAATGCTAAATGTATACTCGAAAAAAGTATAGCTGTCATGACAACAAAGATAGCTTTCTGGATATTTTCTACGCAAACATAATATAGCTCTGGAAAAGTGGGTAGGTGCATATTTGATGTAATTGCCAGGTTATAAAGAAGACCTTGTGGTCGAATTTGATAGCTTACGTTTGATAAGGACTCATATTAAACATTACAATAAATGTTTTATTGAAATAATGTCAACAGTTCATTCCAGAGGATGATTAGTCGAAAAATGACCAATAGATGCGTGAAAAACGAGTGCTTCCGATGTTTATGGAGGGGTAGACCAAACAAAAATATGATTATCTTTAAATATACCAAGAAGTCTCATATTGTTTGAAGAAGTTTTATTATCAGTAAGAAAACGTATATAAAAGCACATTTTTTGTCTAAATGTGCACACAGAAACTTCGAATGACCCAAACAAATATAGCTAGTGATCCAAATCAAGTAGATTTTCGATTAGCACTTTGTATACAGTGTATATAATGTTATGAGATCAACATATCATCAATTTATTCCCAATTAGCTCAAGTGAGCATTTTGGCCAATATGCTTCTTTATCTAATTTTTTTTACCCCCTAAAAATTCAACTTTAATCCACAGAGAGTCATTTTTCTAAGGGGGTCATTTTTCTTCACGTGGGTTCTGCAATTTTTTAGGGTGGTGACACTTTTTCTACGGGCAAAAGGGTCATTTTTCGACGTCGAATAATGACCGTGGGTCATTTTTCGCTGTCGAATAATGACCGTCGGTCATTATTCGATGGGGGTCATTATTCATCTTTACACCGGGATAGACAGGATTTCAGTGGAAAGCTGAATCTTGATTGTCTTGGTTGCATTTCATACAGGTGAGATAATTTTCTAGACTTGCGCGGTTTTTGTTAAATTATTAAAATTTTCACATGGCTTAATTTATTTACAGGTTACATTTTTTTTTTATATTAGAACTAATAATGTTTATATAATGTTTAGCATATTGTAAGAAATAATTATACCCCAAGCAACTAGTTGCGGGAGGTATAATGTTTTTGACCCATCCGTCCGTCAGTCTGTCAGTCAGTCCTCCTTTTTGTCAGCCAAGTCCTCATAAACCGCTGCACAGAATTTCGTCAAACTTTGCAGGTATTTAGGACACAATATGTAGATGTGCATATTCCCAGGAAATTTTTATTCCATTATTTTTTCCGGGAATTTCCGCACTTTTTAACTTAAGCATTTGGCAATACCTTGAATATATAGAGATGAACAGTTTGTCAGCGCAACTCCTCATAAACTGCTGCACAGAATTTCGTCAAACTTTGCAGGTATTTAGGACACAATGTGTTAATGTGCATCTTACTAGGAAATTCCGATTCCATTATTTTTTCTGGGAATTTCCGCACTTTTTAACTTAGGCATTTGGCCATACCATGAATATAGAGATGAACAGTTTGTCAGCGCAACTCCTCATAAACCGCTGCACAGAATTTCGTCAAACTTTGCAGGTATTAAGGACACAATATGTAGATGTGCATATTCCCAGGAAATTCCGATTCCATTATTTTTTTCGGGACTTCCCGCACTAAAAACTTAGGTTTTTGGCCATACCTTTTACATAGAGATGAAAATTTTTTCAGCGCAATTCCTCATAAACCGCTGCACAGAATTTCGTTAAACTTTGCAGATATTTAGGACACAATATGTAGATGTGCATATTACCAGGAAATTCCGATTCCTTTTTTTTCCCGGGACTTCCCGCACTAAAAACTTAGGTTTTTGGCCATACCTTTTATATAGAGATGAACAGTTTGTCAGCGCAACTCCTCATAAACCACTGCACAGAATTTCGTTAAACTTTGCAGATATTCAGGACACAATAATTATGTAGATGTGCATATTACCAGGAAATTTCGATACCTTTAATTTTCCGGAAATTTCCACACTTTCCAACTTAGACTTTTTGGCCATATTTTGAATATACAGATGAACAGTTTGTCAGCACCACTCCTCTTAAACTGTTCTACATAGTTTCGTCAACCTATGCAGATATTTAGGACATATTCCATTATTTTATCCCAAAGAGTTTTGCCTATTATTCAAGAAAATTTCTCACCCCCTCCCCCCCACCACTTCAAATTAATGTTTGGATTTGTATAATGCCAAGAAATTTTGATTCCATACTTCATTCCACATTTAAATGTCCTCATATGCAAAACATTTTGATGTGAAGATTTTTTTGCAATTATTGCCCTTTTTGATCTATACTATGTATTTAAAGTGAACTAGCTGTGCCTTTCATTATGTGTTTCACCGTCAAGTTTTGGGGGAGCGTGGGGTATGTGAGCTAGCTCACTTTTTCTTTCATTTATTGTAATCATAACGATTACAAATAGGTTGTTTAATTTAATAAAGAGTGGAAAGCTGAATCTTGACTGTCTTGGTTGCATTTCATACAGGTTGGGTAACATAGCCACTCCCAAACCATGTCAGCCGCTCAGGTCCGGAAAGGTCCTTTGGAAATGAAATGTCAAGGAATTATTTAATAGAAGAGATAGCGCAATTGACTCATACCGGTACCTCTACAAGCCAAGCGAGTTCAGAAGGAATCATATAATAGACAGAAATAGCGGAAATGAGTCGTCCCGGTACCTCTTCACGAGTTCCAGTGAATGAGATAACCAGATTATGAAAACCGAGCATTGTCTATTTTATTTGTATGAAAGTATATATTACAAGTTCCCATGCAAGAATTTTTTTTTTTTGGTAAAACATTTTATATAAAAATTATAAATTTATGAATATCTATGACTAAATAAAAACAGTTCAAACAAAATACTAAGGCATTTTGAAAATCTTTTCTAATTCATAATCCTAAATATATGTTATCATTCACTCTGTAAAGGATGTTTTAAATGGAACAAATAAAAAATAATATCTCATTTCTCCCTGTGCATTTTCAAACACAACCGCCAATAGATCGATCACTTATGCGGCCGATAATAACAAAGACAGGCACGGTCGCCGACAGTCGATTTTGAAATTTAGTAAGTACGAATAATATTCTTGAGAGTAGAATGATTTATTATTCAAAATTTCACTAGAAGGTTTTGTGTTCTCCACATCAGCAACATCTTGTGTATTCAAAATTTGTCAAAAAAACCCCAAGCTTTCCAGCTCATGTAGAGCTATATACATCTGAATTGAGATGAGTCAGAAGACAAAAAATCGTACTGTAACATTGCTATAACCTGGTGATCTCCCATCTTCTAAATGTACATTCAGCAATCATAATCATGTCTTGCTTAGACTTTAGGGGGATCCCGCTGCCATTGTGATATTAGGTGCTCAATAAGTCTATGTACGTTTGTCTGGGATCTCCCTAGTAGTTAAGGTAGTTTATTTGTAATTAGTTGTTATTTTCGTCATTAATGAATGACAATATTCATCAAACAATGTCTTGTAGTGTTTTAAGGAAGTAAAAATTAACAAAGCTGCAGGACCAAATGGGAACTGGTTTTCACGCATTCTTTACAATACAGGCATTTGTCTAGCAAAAGATAAATGGAGGGCATAAATCTATTTTTATCGCAGAAACCTGGACCCACAATGCAACACTCCCAACGGGTAACTGTTTTACTGCCTTATGGTGCGACAAACAAAGAAAGGTTATAAAAGTAACTCACTTGCTTTAAAAAATTGCACAGAGATAATAATTAGACTCTCTTTGTTAATTTTTGCATATTTAAAAACTTTGTTATATTAATACGACTTACGTTCAATATTATTTAATGTACAACAGTCAAGTCAATGAAAGCTGGTTTTATTTCAATTAAACAAAGCAAGTTTAGAAATGTGGATAGTTCTTAGAATTTTTTTCTGCTAAGAACTGGAATATGAAAAAGACTTGGAAAGTATTAGTAACATTTCAATGAAAAAACAAATATAGACATATCACAATTTATACGGGAAATGTTTACTGTGACGTCACAAAATATGACTTTTGTATTTCTCATCGGGCTGGGTATTGGCCCGAGATTTTGTATTGCGATATTTATAACTGTATTGCGATATACAACTGTATTGCAATATTTTTAATGTAATTTAAATGACGTTTTCTTACTATATTTACTTAAATTTACATGCAGAATGTACATAACTATGATAAATAACACATGCATAAATAAATCTTGTTGATTTCATTTAAGTTATGCTCTGAAATGTTCCCAAAAAACAACTTCTGCTATTACAAAATCGTATTGCGATACGATATTTTTCGTCATTGTATTGCAATATATTGAAATATCGATATTATTGCCCAGCCCTACCTAAAAATTAAATAGTTTGCAACTTTTAACTGTATTAACATACTAAACAACAATAAAACTTATCAATGCATTAAAAAAAAACCTTGCTAGTTAAATCCCATGTAGCTGTTAATAGACAAAGCACTGATCGCGATGAACTTGTAAACATGACGTCATTTTGGTAAAAATGACGTATTTCATGTGCTCTGAGAGGCAGATTGATTAATTTTTTAACAATGAAAAAATGCGTTTATTATTAAATAGAATATTATTTATCAGGTTTTAAATAGTCGATTAATACCAATGTATATCCTTTGTTTAGTGCGATTATTCATTAACTATCAAGAGAATGTATTGTATATATATATTATGCCGTGTTTTTATGTGCATGTTACGCATATTTCACAGTGAGATGCCTCATAAAACCGTACTTTCGCAAGGGCATACACTTAATAGATCCTTACCATTTTTTGAATATAGATAAAGGATATTTTTCTCAACTTGAAAAGTGCTGCTTCTTTCTTTAAATCGAGGGCGTGATTTTATAATTACACAAAATATTTGGTGAAAGTCAAACATATTTCGACATTGGCTTATTTACCTGAAATTTTAACTAATAAAACGCGAATTCTATTCAAAGCAGCAGCACTTTTCAGAAATTACAAAGTATGCAGAAACAATTCATATCTTGAATTTTTCATTTCAACTAGGGTATGCCCTTGCGATATTGAATTTTGTTCATGACCTACATTCAGTACACTAACTATGCATTCATCACGTGACTGTCCATCGATGGGACCAAACTTCATACTGTACAGAGTGGATTATACTATGCTATTTCCATAAGTATTTGAGTTCTGTGATAATAAAACAGCTTGATTAAAAAAATTCAGTTTTAAAAAGGTCCCCCTTTTTTGCACGTCTATTTTCCGTACATTTCTCAAAGTAGGCCTTAACAGTGCTGCGTTGTCGTAAAACCATGCTTAACTCGGGATTCTAGCAGCACTCTCCAAGAATTTTAGGAGGCAAACTTTCCATATGTACAAATCTTATGGTTTGAAATGTATAGCTTATTGTTGTTCTATTGCATTATTTTTGTCACAAATGACAGAAGAAAGGCTGGCCGGGATACGTATATAGATCACTGTCTTCAAAAGAGAATCTAATCGATGAAATTAAATAAGCATACCTGTTTTAATAACTGAACTCCATATGAATTTCACAAAATATTCACGATATTTGCTTTTAAACTCCATTTTTCGTATCATTGTACATGCCGTCTTAGCCAAATTCTCTCACACAAAATGATCAATTCCAAAATTTCTTGATGTACACATATGACGTCATCGGTGGTAGATTTTAATCAAAATGACAGATTACAGCATAACAAAATAAGAACATTTCAGTTTTGTTAATGTTTACACGTTTCTATTCATTTTCTAGATTTATATCACATCTCTAAATACCAATATTACAGATACTTGTGTTCTAGAATTGACGTCATCTCGCCTACTATGACGTCATAATGTAGCACTGATTTAGTCATGGTAGAATATTTTGTATGCTTCCTTATTCCCCCTACGTTAATGATAACCCAGTCGGCTTGACAGCAGTGACAAAAGTTTGAATTTTTTCTGAATACAAGGAAACGTCGTTTGTATATGCCAATTTAAGTACGATTTGATGTTGTTTTCATTGAAAACAAGTGAACCTGAATTTGATGCCGTAAACAGTGAGACATATCAATTAAATTTAAGTCGATTTGAAAGCAACTTGTATACAGCGAATACAGCGATACTGGGGCAAATAATTGATCCAGATTATATTATCTAAAGATGTTCTAAGTGGATCTATGAGTTGAACTTCTTAAATAGTTTTCGTAGAGTTCTTTCCCCTACTTATTTTAAAAATTTTAAAATTGCTACCGGTGTATTGAGTGGAAATGACCCCTACTTGTTTCTGTGAGTTAAAATTAAAAATTAAATTTGTTAAAAATATAAAAATATAAAAAATAATAGGTACATTGAAAAGGGGCTTTCCAGACAACAAAGATATATAATTTATTTCTAACATTTAAGATAAAATATTATAGATAAAATATCCGCCGATGAAAGATCTCAATAAGGTAATCAGTAGGTCCAGACGCCTTAATGTCTTCATATTTAACTTGATACTATGATAGAAACAGACACAATATTCTATATTCACGCAGTTTTTTGCGATTATTTAACATAATTGAGGATGCTAGGATGTTACAAACTTCCATATTGATTAGAATAGCACAATTAAATTATCAATGTACATAAAATATAAAATATAGCAGTATTAAATATATATGCCACCTTAATGATTTGGGTGAAGGGGAGGGGGGTATATCACCCTGCCACTGATTTTACCATTGTGTAAATATGTTTCCTTGTGATTCCCGATCGATGATAAATTATATTCATTAATATGATTTTGGCATATACGAGCTTTTCCGTAAAGTTCCTGGAAAACATTGATAATTACTGAAATTTGTTATGATATATAATTTATTTGTAGCAATGTTCGATGGTTGCCTCAATAATAGCTAAAAATGTTCGTAAAAGCTGACTTAGTTAAATTTAAAAGGAGGCATAAAGGTATCATTTTCAGGACCAGAGACCCACACAAGTACACCAATGATGTTTCTGTGTATATAGCCTAAGCCTTCAAGTTAAGTATTGTTTCTGTTTCTGTTTGTAGATGTGAAAAGAAAACTAGTTTTCTTTTGTTTTGTTTTGAACATATTTCATTGTATGAATTATACAATAAAATATGTTCAAAACAAAACAAAAGAAAACTAAAGAATTTTTTTTATTATTTTACCAAAAATAAGGCAAACCGCTGGTAGTATTTGTGCAATTTATTTGTTGACCAGAATAAGGTCACAGTGCATAACATAGAGAATTGATCATGCATTAAGTAATGTTTTATTTATAAAAAAAAATGATTTTTTAAAGTTATATATATACTTTATTCGTTTAAAACATGATAACAATATAACTTTGTATAACTTTGGAGCAATGACATCCGCAGATGTCCCCCTATAATAACCCTAACTCAGGGTTCCAGGGGCTCCCTAGATTTGATAGCAAAATATATGTACATGTATTTCACAGATGTCACAATATTTAATCAATAGAGTACAATGTATATAATCAAATCGTATATTGAAAAAATACTTATACAGTTAGAAAAATTATACCTTTATGTTGCTAGGGGATCACACAAAAATATTGTCCAACACACCCCTGAGCAACATGTATAGAGGGCCAGGTCACCCTCATATACTTCATATTAATAGTATATAGTAGATTATATTATAACATACATATATATACTGTATAAATACAATAATTACAAGTTTAATGCCAAAGTTCACATAATGTGAAAATTGTAAGTGATGCTTTGGGATCGTTTAGTCACTAGATAGAATTTCATGAGAGCATTTTTCAGAAGAATTAGTATGTCTTCACTTGTAATATTACTTTTTATAATTTTACATTTCATTTTAATTTTTAAATATTTTACAAGCAATAAATGATAGGGCATTATTCAAAACAAAAGTATTTTTGTTGATACTTTAACTAAAACCAACAACAATATTTCTCCAACTAATATCTATACCTTTGATTTCAGAGACTTTGTTCCAAATTAATTTTACTTGAATGCAATCAAAAATCAGATGCTTAGAATTCTCTTCACTGAGACATACCGGACAGTATTTATCAATATCTCTATTTCATTTACTAAGATAGAGATTATTCGCTAACAAATTATGTACAAGTTATAATTAAATTCTGCAACATTTTTATCAAGAATTTTTCTAACTTTTTCCTCATATACTTTTTGCCATTGATTTGAGCAATTGATATCAAACTCTTTTGACCATATAGTTTCCATAATTGGCTTTTGAGACTTTTGTTGAAATAAAATTTGGTAGAAAAATTCTGATGTTTTCTCTTCAATATTTCAATATATTCTTTTTTATTATGAAATTTAAAGGAAAATAGATAACATGTGTTGTTAATATTCATTTGATAAATGGAATATAGTATTACTCGAATTTATGTCGTGCCATTTACTAAAGATTGTTTTAATTACTAAGTATTCACAAAGATAGTTTTGTTTTTTGTTAAGTTTTTTCTGAATTTCTATGAGAGATTTGAGTTTGTTTTCATCAAATAAATATTTTACATATTATAACCACTTTCGATCCAATTTTTAAAATAAATTGTTTTTCCTTTATATTTCAAATCCTTGTTAAACCATATATTTTCACGCAAAAGTTGGTTCGATGGGCTTATTTCATTTTGTGCTTTACACTGATTAAACGCACAAAGAACTTCCTTATAAACAGATAAAAGCGAGGTAACTTAATATAGTATGCTCAAGTCTGCAATATCAGTAATATTTGATCGTACACGATAGGGTAAATTAAGTCCGTATTGCACTAAACATGCATTCAAAAGATCTTTCAAACTACTTTCAGTATTTATAATTTTGAAAACCCATGCCGCTTTTGATGCCTTTACTTTCGTTTCAAAATCAATAATTCCTATTCCTCCATTATTAACTTCGCGAATGAGTGTATTTCGTTAGATGCGTTCACGATTTCCAAATAAATGTAAATATCAATCTGTTCAGTTTTTATGCCCCCGTAAACGAAGTTTCGGGGGTATATAGTTTTTGTCGTGTCCGTCCGTCTGTCTCTCTGTCTCTTTGTTTGTCCGCAAAAACTTTAACCTTGCCCATAACTTTTGATTTATTGGAGCTATGACTTTCATATTTCATATGTGTATTCCTTGTGACAAGACCTTTCTTTAGGTCCCACCATATTTGACCTTTTGACCTTGGAGTTTGACCCACTTTTACATGAAAATTTTAAACTTTTACTTTGGCTATATCTTTTGAACAGTAGACACCAGGACATTTATACTTCACATATGTAATGTTTGTTAAAAGACCTTTCATTGAATACCAACAACCTTGACCCTTTGACCTTGACCTTTTAGATTTCCGTACTTGTAAAAAAAACTTTAACCTTGGCCACAACATTTGAACAGTAAGGAATAAGGCTTTCATCCTTCATATATGTAATCCTTGTGAAAAGACCCTTCATTGGATACCAAGAACTTTGACCCTTTGACCTTGACCTTTGAGATTGACCTACTTTAAAAAAGCAGACCTTGACCATAAATTTTAAAGAGTTAGGGCAGGTGCTTTCATACTTTACATATTTGATCCTTATGACATGACCTTTCATTTGATAACAAAAACTTCGACCGTTTGACCTTGGAGTTTGACCTACTTTTTAAAAAAATGAACGTTGGCCATAACTTCTGAACGGTTAGGACTAGGGCTTTCATGCTCTATATAAGTATTCTATGTGGCAAGACCTTTCATTTGATACTAATTACATTGACTTTTTGACCTTGACCTTGGAGATTTTTGTACTTATTAAAAAAACTTTAACATTGGCTTACTTTCAATTTCACAATTGTTTTCCAGTGAGAATACCATACTCTTGGTACCAATTAATTAAATTTGCATTTAAGAAAAGCTTAATCTTTGCTTTGTTGCCATACGGGGGCATCAGTGTTTCACAAACACATCTCAGACTTGTTTAACAAAACTTCCATCCGGATTATCTAAAACATTATCCGTGTATCTGAGTTTTGATAAGATTAATGAATTTATTATTTGACATTTTCCAAAGATAGTAAGTTTCCATTTTCTCCAGGAGTCTAGTATTTTTTCAAAGTCTTTAAGTTTACTAAGGCAATTTTTTTCATTACATGCGATTTTATCGTTTCCGATATATATGCTTAAGCATCTTATTGCTTGACTGTTAATTTTGGTTTTGCAAATATATGATTCCTGTTTAAATCTTTCTTTTAATCCTTCTAAAAGAATGCATTCAGTTTTTGATATGTTCAGTTTTGTACCAGATACTTTACCAAAATTTTCGATTATTTTTAATGCATTTTCTAGTGATGCTTTATCTTTAAAAGGAAATGTGCTGTCATCAGCATGTTGAATACATTTGATTTCATTTTCAAGTGAGTCGATGCTAAAAATATGGATTTTTATATAATATTTTTATTCATGTTATAAAATTACGACCAAAGTTATATCTATGAAGAGTATTTATTTAAAAGTCCCATTCCACTGAATCAAAAGCCTTGCGGAAATCTGTAAAAAATAGAATCCCTTACTTATTATTATTTTCACAGTATTCTAAAATATCTAATATCAATCTAGCATTAACACCGATAAATCGACCTTTTATGTACCCTGTGTGATTTTTGCTTATCAGGTTATCTATAACACGTTTTAAACATTCGGCAAACACGAAAGCTATAATTTTATAATCAGTAGTAAGACTAATTGGTCTATATTTTTTTAAGTTTATCTAAGGCATCTTTTTTATGCATAAGAAAAGGCACCGAGCATTTTTATGTTTGTGATAATTGATAATTCACCTTTTTTGAACTATTCTACTAAAGCATTATAAGATTACCTATTAACGTGTTTCCAAAACATTTTGTAAAATTCTACTGGTAAACTTTCGATTCCGGGCGATTTAGTGTAATTAATAAATTAATTTTTGTAATTTTTTTTAAATAGATGGATGAAAATGAGTCAGTAGAAACTTGCTTATTATACAGAAAAACTCTTCTTGTACAAATGTTGATAGAGCTTTTGACAAGTTTCACAGGGTAAACTATTATAATAAATACTATATAATTTATTTATTAATAATTTAGGAACTTATATACTAATCATTCCATTACCATCATCATCATTTTCACTATAACAGCATAGTTAATTACAATCCTCTGGAATTTACTATGTGTTAAGTTCATTCATATTCATGGGGTTAAATGCCCATTGATTAGTTTGGGAGTGTGAAAGGTCAAAGGTGTTGGTGTCAGAATGGGTGTGGCTTGATGGTGTGTGATTGGTTGATATTTTACTGTGAGAAGTGTGTGATTGGTTTTAGTAGTTTTGAACCAAATACGCATGCTTGGCGCCAAACACCCTTAATAACTCACTCCAAACTAAGACAGTCAGGAAGAAGGAAGAGTATATCTCCTCTCCATATAGTCGTTCATTTAATAATGAAGACAAATTAAATCTGTCCATTCGGTAAAAATTAATTTATCACCGTTGCATTGAATAAATTAAATACTTTATCAATTAATTATCTAATTAAAGTGAACAGTTGAAATATTCTAAAATAATTAAATGTGTAAGTGCAATTGTATAAGTGTAATCATTTATTTTACAGGTCACCTACTTCTCGTTTCCAACGGAAGACTTTAATTGTTTTCGTTCGGTTTCTTTTTCCCTAATATTATTTTTTTTCTTGCAGATTTTTTTGCACGCGAGTTCTCGGAAACTGCGCAGTCGATTTTCACGAAACTTTCAAATCTTATAGATATTGATCTGAACCTTACTGGAATTTTTTTATTTTGTTGACGTCACTTCCGGTCCAGAGATATGGACGATTTTCTGATTTTCAGAGGGTCTGCTTGTCCAGGTAACTCCTCCTAAACGACTTAAGATATTGAGTCAAGATTTTCAATGAGAGTAGAGGAAGGTTTGCTGAGTTGCATATGAGTTGCAAATTTTTCTAGCGTAAAAGGCAGCGGAGCTCGGTAGGGCCCAAAAAATGTCTCAGAAATATCTCACGAAATTTGACACGTTTTGTTTCATATCTTCGTACCTGTTCATAATTTGTTAAAACATATTGAAGGGAAGTTGTGCAGAATGTTAAGAGCTTTTATATAATACTAACAATGAGGGGCTGGCCCCTCAAATTAGCGTCTCAGAAGGGCCAAAAGTCCTTTAATGATATCTCTTAAATGAACAATATTTTGTTATAAATTACTGAAGCAAAAATGTTTATCTTAACAATTTGCAACAATATATTGTAAAATTATGATCATATATTATGAAATAAGGGACCATAAGGGTTGAAATGAACAATATTTTGTTATAAATCACTGAAGTAAAAATGTTTATCTTAACAATTTGCAACAATATATTGTAAAATTATGATCATATATTATGTAATAAGGGACCATAAGGGGCCAAAATGCTAAATCTTTGCTGTTTTATATCTCGAAAAGGAGAAATATTTTCATCATTAATATTGAATAAAAGATGCTCAGATTCGTATTCTTTATCATATACAACCATTCAATTTTTGAAAAACGACCACGTCAAGGACTTGAAGGGCTGGCCCCTATATATTTCTATTCTGCATAGCTTGAAAACGAAAAGAAATTTCTGAATAGTTGTTGAACAAAAACTCTTTAAAATCACGAGCCTCATCATTTGATATGAAGACAAAGGGGCTGACACCTTAAATAAGGGCTTAGAGGGCCCAAGACTTTCATCTATAACTATGAGATAATGTTATCTAAATCAAAAGAATGTCATCAAAAGAGAGAAAGCTTATTTCTTAACAAAGATAGTAGTCAAAATCATATCTCATCTTATCGAAAAATCGGACGGAAGACCTACTCGTTGCTTGCAACGAGATCTCATCTAGTTAATTTCTTCCGTCTCCAACGGAAGACCTTCTACTGATTCTGTTGTTTCTTTTCCACTATTATTATTATGTCGCCCCAGACGAAGTCGGGACGACATATTGCGATTGTACGCATGATTTTTTGTCCAGGCGTTTTCTTGGAGATGTCTGGGACAATCTTCCTGAAACTTTCTTCAAAGGACGATTTCTGGTTGTTGTTGTGCCATGTGGTCATTCAGTTTCAAAATGGCTACCGTTGCCATGGAAACCTGCAAAAAGCGACGAATTTTGACGAATTTTGTCCGCGAGTGTTCTCTCTGGTCCCTTGAACATTGGTCATGAAACTATAATTTTATTTTAGTGATTAGTAAATGTAGTTGTGCGATTCGCATTTAAAATTTTCAAATAATCAATTATTGCCATGGAAACCAGGGGAAAGTGAAAATTCTTTAAATTCAATTTTATCAATAACTACTCAAGCAATCGTTTTGAAACTTTCAATGTTAATTCCTTGCAATGTGTCAAAGCTCACAGTTGCCATAGAAACGAAACAGAAGAAAAGGTTAAGATGTAAACGTGTTCTCCAAGGTCAAGGTTCTCCGTATCCAATAAAAGTTCTTTTCACAAGGATTACATTTGGAAATATGAAAGACCCAGCCCTTACCGTTCAAACGTTATGGCTAAAGCTCTATGTTCAAGACGACACCCCCCCCCTCCCCCAGTAGGAAGCGCACAGCCAGGTAGAATACACAGATATAACATATACAACTTACAAGTAACGTTTTAAAAGTTTCATTCATAAAATTCAGTTCCCCTGATGTGATTTGATATTTTGCCAACATTCATTCTTTTTCTGTCTTGTCCCTAGATTTTATAATTATTTTATTTTATCTATAAAAAAATAACGAATGTCAGCTGCATTTATCAGCATTTCGCGTTTTCTTGTATATCTATTACTTGTATATTAATAATTTTATTAGATAATGCATGTATAGATTAGAAAATTGGTACGTCATTTCCATAGATTTTATTCATTCATAAATCCTTGGATCCGCTCCTGCAGGTGCACGAAGCCTTCATCACCACTGTAAACAAAACATTCATCTCGCCGAAAATGTTCATGATTCCGCTAAACTGAGAAAGTTTACACATGATTTATCATCTCATAACAAACATCAGCCCTGTGAAATGCAGAAATGCTCGAATTGAGGGTGCAAAACACAGTTTTATGTATGATATTATCAGGACGTTACTTGAGGAGGGACAAGGAAAAGAAATAAAATGAAGGCTTGTTATATAGACTTCTGCATATCAATGGAAAGACAATATTGTGAATTTTATAAATATCCAACTGTAATACATTCATCTATTACTACTAGGGAGTATTTGACAAATGAAACTTGGGGGATATTGGGTTGTTTATGCATCCATTTTCAGTGCACCTATGCATTTTTAGCCCCCCTGTTCAACAAAAACAGAAAAAAAACTGACAGAATAAGTTATGTTCTAAGGTTTTCTTTTATTGTGCTTTCAGGGTACATTTTCCACCTCTTGAAAGAGCTACATTACCTGCTTATTGACCCATGCAATTCTGCACATGTGAAAACAGGGTGTTTTAGGAGTTATCTCCCCCTATTAAAAGTCTCACACATTTTTTTTCTAAAAATTAATGCACATTTTTTTTTCTTTTAATATTAAAATAAGACTCTACTCTATGCGAATAAAAACCAAAAAAATTCAGTTTTCAAGTAGACTCCTATAAATAGCAGGAAAATCCCTACCCAGCATGCTTCTCTCTGGGAAAAAACCCCTGGATTTCATACGAAACCGTGTTTAGCTACCTGAAGGGGAAAATTGCGTCAGCCATGTTTTGACCTGAACCCTACCCGGCATTTCGTAATTAAGGTCTTCCGTTTCCAACGGAAAGTACTGATACAACTCGATAGTTGTCCAAGGTTAGCTTAAGGGTATTGTTCTAGTGATGATAAAAATGAAAGTCTTGTCCAGTACGGGGCGACATATGCTATTGCATGCAATAGCAGACTTTCTAGTTAAGGTCTTCCGTCTTCAGCGGAAGACCTTCTTGTTATTCGTTTGTTTCTTTTCCACTGTTTTTCTTGTTATTTTTTTCTTACCGATTTTGTGCACGCGATTTCTCAAAAACGGTTGGTTATATTTTTATGAAACTTTCAGGTCTGATAGAACATAAAAAAAATGATGCATTTTTTTCATTTTTATGACGTCACTTCCGGTTCGAAGATTTTTTGCAATTTTGTGATTTTTATGGGTCATTTTGTCCGTCGCTCTTCTTAAAAACCGGAGGTTGTTTGAAATTGATAGATTTCACTCTTAAATGTGTTCTCACGTATTTTGAATAATTGATCTGAACACTTTTTTTCATTTAAAGTTGTTTTATGACCTTATCAAAAATCGAACGGAAGACCTACTCGTTGCTCACAACGAGATCTCATCTAGTTATTATTATTTTTTTCTTACCGATTTTGTGCAGACGGTTTCTCGAGAACACTCCGACAGTTTTTCATGAAACTTTCAGCAATGATAGGAAACTATTTGAACTTTATGCGTTTTTTTTTTTTTGCCGTCGTCGCTTCCGGTCGCGAGATATGGCCATTTTTCTGTTTTTAAAGTGTCATTTTGTCTGAGAGTGTTCTCGAAAACGGTTGGAGATTGAGTCTTGAAACTTTCAGGGATGATAGATTATGACTTTTGAATTTGAGAAGGATATAAAGTATTTGTTTCCGTCGCGTCCGTCGTCCACCGGAAGAAGTTTAAAAATATGCAAAATTTATTTTTTTCTTTTTTAAATGTTTCTTATGGAGGCAAATAGAGTGTCTCGAGTAATATTATGTCCACCGGAAGTTATTTTTTCAAAACCGGAAGTAGTCAAAATAAAGAGCATTTTTCCTCAAAATTATCAGGGATGGTTCCTTCACACTCAGAGAGGAGTTATAGGTCATTTTTAGCCGGACTCATTGCTCGTAGAGCAATGCCCGGCTATTGCAACGGTGAGCAACAGAAAATGCTGCTTCTTCACTGCCAAATTGAGTTTACGAGTAAAAATATAGTACATACGCCCAGCCGCTGTTGAGAAAAAAAATCCGTTCAAACACCTTAAGAAATAGTTAATCGAATATTTTTATCAAAATATTAAATTGTTTAATATTTTTCCTGGCTCCTTTGACTAATATTTTACAAAGCTATTCAAAAGGTGCGAAAGGTTTTCACCAGGTATCCCTGTCTGCGTCATATTCTATAAATAAAGGTTGTACTATCAGGCTAACACAAATGCAGGGAACATCATTAATGACATGATGTACGCTTTGATACAAAAACTCCCCGCTGAAGACACGTCTGTGCATAATTGTTTGAACTATACATGCCATTGAGATATTTTTGTGTGTAACATATCCTCTAAACGTCTGAACTTGTTTTTAAACTGTCACCATGGTCTTCGTTCATTACCCTGTAAATGAGCCCGGCTTTGAGTACTTCTGAGTACTTTGATATGTACTTCCGGTCACACCAAAAATGAATTATAAAGACCTGAAGTTGTTTGAAATTGATAGATTTCACTCTTAAATGTGTTCTCACGTATTTTGAATAATTGATCTGAACACTTTTTTTCATTTAAAGTTGTTTTATAACCTTATGAAAAATCGAACGGAAGACCTACTCGTTGCTCGCAACGAGATCTCATCTAGTTCTTCTTGTTATTTTATTCATACAAAGTAACTGAAACGTAGAAATACAAATAAAACCCACCAGCCTGTTATTGTTATTTCATGGAGTAAAATATATTGCGGCTGTGACACAAGCATATGTTAATCATTGGACTACGAAAAAAGATTGTCAATTTCTTCAACTTCTTGCTTAACTTGTTCTAAGTTTGTTAACCAAGACTCCAAGGCGCAAAGACTTCCTGTTAATTCTGTTCGATACTTTTGAACAACTTCTATGCTTTTCTGCAGATTATGAAGTTCGTCTGGTAAAAGTTTTTCGAAAATGTTATCGTGAACTTTATGAAGATGTTTGCCAAATCTTTTTTCCATAATGCCAAAGAGAACATTTTCATTCAACGATTTAATGCGCTTTTCAAAAGAAGTTTTGACTACATCCTCGGCATCTTCTAGTAAATTAGTAATGTCAATACTTCCCAGTGCTAATGTAGAAAATAACCAAAATGTCGACATGACCATTGCAGTCTGGGGTCCAATCACAGCAGCCCAAAATGCTCTATTAAGTACCCAAACTATACCTCCAGCAATAGACCAACCTACACTTTTAGTACCCACAGAGTCTGCGCTCATAGACTCCGATATTCCAGATAAATTCTTTTTAATTTCATTTAACTCCTGATGAATATGAGCTGCCTCCTCTAAAAGAGAATTTACCTCCAAATCGATGATTTCTGGAATCTTTTCTATGACCCACTTCTCGGTAGTTTTTTCTATTCGTTTACTTATTTCTCCATCAATTCTCATTCTGCTGAATGATGTAAGTTCTGGTTCGGCATTCAGTATGGCAATCTTAAATTCCTGGGAATTAATATACTCACTAAGCTTATGTGTAAGTTTTTTGAGTATTTCTTTCACGTCGATCTCAGCACAATCTTGCTTCTGTAAATAAAATGAAGGAAACCATAAAGAATGGTAACAAACATTTTAAAATTTTAAAAACGTATGTGATTAGAAAAAAAACACCTCAAAACTAATTGTGCTAAATTCTATAGGTTTGATTAGATACAGTATTTTCATATATTTATGAAGGGGTTAAACCTTCCATGAATAGTATTCAGACTTTAGTTGTCAAGGTTATATACTAGATTTCCGTCGCAAGAGTTCAATTCCACCCACGTCATTTGTCTAACAACTAATTCATATCATTATCTTACATGTACACATGTGAGATAGATACGCCCTCACACCCTCACTCACACACATACAAACCCTCTGAATGTCCTTTAAAAGACCCATTATTTTCCTGTCAATGACGTCATAGGCAATGTCGTTTCCTTCACTTCTTCTCTTGAGAACTGATTTCACATGGTTTAGATGGAACATTGCCTTACTGATAACATCTTTGAGGAATCTTTATGAAAAGAGATTAAAAGTAGTTAAAATGATTTTTTGTTAACCTTACAAGTTATAAAATTGCTACCGAATGCATACAAATGGACAATACCGTTTCTCATCTATTTTGATAGAAGTATAAATAAGCATGTGTTAGGTACCTTAAATAACATAAGCACAGTTTACTTGTATGTATCGGCTTGGTGTAAAATGCGGAGGATGGAGTCTCCACAATGACTCCAATATGGAGGGTCAGAGAGTGCAAGGGGTGGAGCCTCTTGTGTCAATTTTAATTCATTTGCCCATTTTATCTTTCAATCATTTTAGAAACTGAATACAACTGGGTTGCTTGTAGAGCTTTTATCAGAGATAAAAAGTGCCTGTCAGAATTAATTACTGAGTCTAGATACCAGTATGTCCTAAAAATTTTATTGCAGATAATTATGTCATGCATAACACATCGCAGATCACTTTGTCTGCAAATTATCAACAATTAAAAAGTATATTTCACATTGCTGTAAAAGCTGCAAAAGCTTCTGTATGTGTAAACCACAAAAAAAGATACAATTAAATGACAACAGAAAATGAAATTTAGCAAAAAAAAAAATAACATGACTTTCAGTTATATTAACAACAATTGAGGGGAAAACTTTGCTTCTGTACACTAATATATATTTTTTTATCTTTCCCTAGAAGTTTAGGTAATCTAGCCCTTAGCAATTTTAACATTTTGCCCTTCAGATATTTGATACCTATACTAATAAAATCTGTCAAGACCTCATGGGTTACTGCGAGATTGCAGTGTGAATCAGACAGTTTCCATTGCACTTAGCATCTGTGAAATTTAAATCAAAAGCACAGGCTGCATGCCCCTCATTTGTTTTTATCATATCTATAGGTAATTTCGATTCTCATTTTGTTGTTTCTTTATCATGTTGCTTGTTTCTTATTCTTTTTAGAGCAAAAAAATAAGATAAAAACAGTTAATGGCCAGAGTTCTCGAATAAAACAATCAGTTTATTTACTGAATCTATTAACTAATTATTTTTAATTTTTCTAAAATGTTTTGTGTGCAGTAGATAATTGGGATAATATTTCTGAGTGAATAATGACGTCACGGCACATTTCCAACATTGGACAGTGTCTTGACAGCAATCAGATTTCAGATGGTAATAACTAATAGGTGTTTTGTAATGAGGCAGATATTCATTGACACCTTTACATACATATCAGTCTATTTATATATATCTGTAAATAATGTCACCAAAAGATAATAATTTTGATGCTGTTCTGTTTCAGTCAGTCTCTGTTATCTTAAAAAATTAAATAATCAGCAAAGCTGTTCCCCTTGTTGAAATGTGGTGTTCATTATTTTTTTTACTGTTTCCTGTTTCTTTGTTTCTCATTTAGTATTTTATGGACTTTATAAACAAATGTCATCAGATACTGTCAAATGGTCATCACAAAATCAGGTTGGGAGATATAACTGAGTTTCATTCACTCAACTTCAATGGAATTTTTTTTTTTAATTGTTCGAGTAATGTAACACTCTTACGGAGTATCAGAAAATTAGATGACAGATCTAATAAGCTGCAAGCACGTGCTAAATTTACGACAAGCACTATGCTCCACCTCCTGCATCATCTAACACAAGAGGCTCCACCCCTTACACTCTCTGACCCTCCATTTTGGAGTTTTGTGGAGACTCCATCCTCCGCATTTTACACCAAGCCGCATGTATCTATCACTCTAAAAATGTTAATAATCTGTTGCTCATACCCTGCATTTTTTACTTCTTGATATTATATTCGTTATTTCTTTTTTTTTAAAGAATAAAAGATCACTAAATAGTAAAAAAATTCTAAATTTTCATACAGTTAAAGTATAAATATGGAATCTGAAAAAAATATAAGGTTCAATAAGTGTATGTTTTTAAACAGGTTTTGAAGTAAAATTGGACACGCAATTATTTTTTTCTAAATACCAGAAAAAAATTATCTTGTGAAAACGAGATATTATCTTGTCAAAACGACATATTATCTTGTCAAAACGACATATTATCTTGTGAAAAAGATATATTATCTATATTATCGTTTTCACAAGATAATAAGTCGTTTTCACAAGATAATAAGTCGTTTTCACAACATAATATCTCGTTTTCACAAGATAATTATGTCGTTTTCACAAGATAATTTTTTTTCTGGTATCTAAAAAAAATAATTGCGTGTCTTAAATATACCACGGTAAAAATGGGCCATTTCATAATGTTTATTATATACAGGATAATTACGTTCAGTCCTGAGATTGTATCTATGGAACAACTTTGAAGAAAAAAATTAGAAAATCACAAGGCATTCTGGACATTAACAAAACATGAATCCCAAAATTAATCTTTATACTTACAGGCCGTGTATCTTAACTGTCATATTTTCCTTTTTCCTGATAAGATTCTGGATGCCTGCTTCAAAATTTTCATATGCTGAGGCATATGCGTTATATTTGCCATCTTGCACAATCTAAAATAAGTGATTTTATCGTAAAACAATTTATAATAACTTCTAGATCTGATTTGATAGTTTGAGAATGATATGAATAAATCATTTATTTAAAAACTTAGGCATAAAGAAATAGTTACAAATGCATATTATTATGACAATTAGATCTAATGAAGCAGAATTTATCAAAACACTTCCTGAAAAGGAGGAAATATTTGCCGTGACCTTCAACTCGATATTTACATATACTGACGGCGTTTCGTTTTCACGTCGACTCAATTCATCCCAGTAAAGAACCATATAGCTGTTACCGACGACACAGTATTCACCGTATACAACGGGTAACGCGGGGGAGTCGCTAAAAAGTATGGGTGAGTCGTTTTAAGCGTATGGGGGAGTAGATTTTTACCGCTTCGGAGTCGGAAGAGATGTGGGTCACGTCTTTTTTCAGTATTTATAAGATGTATTTACAAAAAACAGATATCCCACGGAAGATGGCAATAGTTAAGGTTTATTTTGGTCATTTGTCCGGCTGTCATATACGTCTAGTTTTCTCAAACACTTCGAAACTATTTGACAGTTTTCATATTTACGTTGATCGGATGGTAAAAACATGCATGATTTGTACAATCTACGGCTTGTGTAGAGATTTTCACAGTTGAAACAGCGAGAGAAAACGTTTATCTGTTAAATGCAACAACTTACTCTTGA
>PRKT01002050.1:3408-36394 GCA_003671525.1 Saccostrea glomerata | reverse complement strand
CTTAATATATCGATCTGGTGCAAGGGCATACTCTCTTTGGATCAAAGTAAGCTTTTACATTTCAACTATAGAACTATTAAGGTATCTGAAAAGTGCTGCGATCCTGATAAATCTTAAAAACAATTTAATTAATATCAATATTTCATGCCCCTGACCAGTAAAAAATATAGCATTCGGTCATACAAGTATAATTTTAACAATGAAATTGCAGAATTTAGACAGGATCGCAGCAAAGTACAATGTGTGTTGAAAATATTTATATTCTAAACTTCGAAATTTAACTTGGTTATGCCCTTGCACTAGTAATATTTATATGTAAGATCAATACTTCAAGTCAATGTGCTAAAATCGCGTGACTGCCGCATCACATGACTAATCTAAATATAAAATATAATCGTCCTCGATATGTAGTTATTAATAATTATTACAATTATCCGATATAAATAATGTACTAAAAATAATCACCATCCCGATTACGAATACATTTTTAAATACAAAATTTAGTCGATATTTCCATTGCGAACCTTAACTGTGTTGCGAAACGACAGTAGGTTGTCAAAGCTTTTTGTCGCAAGTGAAATCTTAAGAATACATATAGACTTAAATCGCAAGAATTCTCGTACGAATATTTTTTTTACTTACGAGTGCGTTTGTGAAACTGACGTAAGATTTATCGTAAGAGAATCGTAACTCAAAATCGTACGAAAAATCGGTTGAATTTTTGTGGAAAGGGCAACATATTACATTGATTGCATTTCTCTGTAGAAGTGGGCTGCTGCGTCTCTAATGTATCTAACGTTTCGTAGGCTAAGATCAAGGTTGTCGACGTTTACAGTGGCAGAGGGAACAAGTAAAAGTCTTGCCTGGAAAGTCCAGAAAGTTCGGGGCTAAGATTAAAGCTGAAATCTTCGATGATTGTCTCCCTTCTGGCATCTCTTCTGTATGAAGATGTTCCATAGAATGAAGTGGACAGATATTCAAAAACATTCGTAAACGTTCTTTTACAGATAGGACAAGATTCTTATGATATATTCACAAAAGTTCAGAGTTTAGATATAAATTTGCATAACTGAACTTCGTAGATGTTTGAAGGGATTGGCCCGAGGGTTTAAGGTGATTTGCAAAGCATTCTATTATAAATTGCAAGAAATCAGAGTCGTTGATTATCCACTCCTGTCGAGATGATGAAACGTGAGCAAATCAGAATTTTTGACAGTGCTTTTCCATTCAGATCTTGAAACGCCAAGACGAAGTGATTATTTCTAGAATACGTATTGGTCATTCAAAATTTACTCATGAATATTTAATTACTCGGGAATTGCAACCAGAATGTATATCATGCGAATGTCCGTTGACTATCAGTCATATTCTTTTGGAATGTATCGATTTTTTTCCTTGTCGAGACAGACTCTTTAAAAATGTACAAACGATGCATGAACTTTTTGCAAATATAAATGTTTATACGATTTTAGAGTTTTTACGTGAAACTGATTTTTACTGCAAAATTTAAAATGATAAAACAATGTTGTATATATTTTTTAACTGTTTAAATTATACATTGTAACTGCTTATATATTTTTAAAGTTAGAGTCCGTCGGATGGGACGTTAAATGGTGCCCCGTGTCAAGGATAACAACCCCCTTGGCACGAAAAAGATCGTTTCTCTGGTTTTCGAAAAAGAGGAGGCTCATTGGGGGCCGCCAGAGAAACCCAAAAAATTAAAAAAAAAATCAAACTTATTTTAATCGCCGAAATATGGCTGAAATACTGCCGACTCGGCGTAAAACAACAATAATCACTCAATCATCCATTCAGATCTCGAGGGGAAAGAGCCTTCACACGTAAAATGTTTAAGGGAGAGGCAGAGGTTGTTCTTGGAAAGTTTTGAGATAATATCCGTAATGAATTCATAACATACGATACTTTTGTTTTGCAGGTAGTCAAAAAAGCGATTCAGGAATATGATAAAAAATTATAAACTTCCTTGATTGTTTAATTAGAATGTACAAGCGAAGATTCCATTAGCATTATTCTATAGCATTAGTTATGATTAACTTAAATTATTTCCGTAGAGCTGTGGCACCTTCTTTAAGTACCAATATATTAAAATTGTATCTAAGAAAAGTTGATGTGTGAATTCCATTGCTCCCATTCAGAGGTTCTTATGTGATAGGATTGAGCTATATAGATTATTAAGAGAAATGGCAAAATTTCTTTCTATGATCTTGGGTTATGTACAAATACAATAAATACTGATCCTTAACAGAGGGATTGGATACCCTATTCAATATCCTGGTTATGGTGATGTTTCTGCTGATATTGCATGGATTCCAGTTGTTGTTGCAACCACAAAGGATTCTGTTGTAACCACAATGGATTCTGTAAAGAAAAATACTTTTTTTTAAAAAAATATTTAATAAGTAAAAACTTATTTTTTTCATCATGTACTTTACAGCAATCTGTAACAAATGTTAATGTTTTGAGGGGAATCCCATGGGCATCATTATCAAGCACTGGTCAAGATGAATTTTGATAGCATAAAGAATCAGGGGCATTAAGACCCTAAATATGCCCCAACCATAATGGACAAAATATTATAAATATTAAAAGAATTATGATTGAATCATACCTTTTCAGACATATTTTGATGAAAAGACCACTAATAAGACATTTTGGGGTCAATACAAAAATAACACAATTTTCAATGATTTATGGAAATTCTTAATAATTTTTCCCTGTAAATATGATTAAAGAAATAAAAGATGGATGTTTAATACAAGTACAACAGAAATGATCTTAAACATATGAATAGAAACCATTTTTTTAAAGCTAAAAGTGGCAAAAAAACCGGATTTGAATGTAAAACAGTTGTTTTTGTCTCCAGTTTTCGCGAAAGCGGGGGGACATTAAATCTCATTCGTCTGTCTGTCAGTCTGTAAGTCTGTCAGTCTGTCCGTCACAAAGACTTTAACCTTGCACATAACTTTTGATTTAGTGGAGCTATGATTTTCATATTACACATGTGTATTCCTTGTTACAAGATCTTTCTTTGGGTACCACCAAATTTGACCTTTTGACCTTGACCTTTGAGTTTAACCCACTTTTACACAAAAATTCAAAACTTTTACTTTGGCCATAACTTTTGAATGGTAGGTACTAGGACTTTCATATTTCCCATATGTATTCTTTATGGCAAGACCTTTCATTGGATACCAACAACCTTTACCTTTTGACCTTGACCATGGAGTTTCACGTACTTATGAAAAAACTTTAACCTTGACCATTACTTTTGAACGGTGAGGACTAAGGCTTTCGTACTTCACATATGTAATTCTTGTAAAAAGACCTTCCATTGGATACCAACAACTTTTATCCCTTGACCTTGGAGTTTTAACTACTTTGAAACTTTAACCTTGGTCACAACTTTTAAACAGAAGATACTAGGACTTTTATTTTTCACATATGTATTCTTTGAGTCAAGACATTTCATTGGATACCAACAACCTTTACCTTTTGACCTTGACCTTTGAGATTTACGTACTTATGAATAAACTTTAACCTTGACCATAGCTTTTGAAATGTGAGAGCTAGGGCTTTCCTCTTCACATATGTAATCCTTTGAGAAGACCTTTCATTGGATACCAACAACTTTCACCCTTTGACCTTGACATTGGAGTTTTTCACTACTTTTAAAAAACTTTAACTTTGGTCCCAACTTTTGAACGCTAGATAATAAGACTTTCATATTTCACATATATATTCTTTGTGGCAGGAGCTTTAATTGGATATCAACAACTTTGACCTTGACCATAATGATTAACGTACTTATGAATAAACTTTAACCTTGACCATAACTTTTGAACGATAATGGCTAGGACTTTCATACTTCACATACGTAATCCTTGTGAGAAGACCTTTCATTGGATATCAACAACTTTGACCCTTTGATCTTGACCTTGGAGTTGATTTATTTTAAAAAAATTTCACTCTGGCCATAAGTTTTTAACGGTCAGGATTTGGGTTTTCATCCTTCAAAACATCAACTTCAATGATAATTTCTAAATAAATGACATATGATGGGGTGTTCATATTAGATACAATATGTCATAAGAAATAACATCTCACTCACAAAGACACCAAAAGCGGGGCACCACAATTCTTTGAATTTGCTTGTATGTATTTAACAAAAAAATACATTGAATGCACAAAAAGAACAAACAAGAAATGTATTCAACTAACATTTTTAATAACAATTCATTAAACTTGACAAAAATAACAATAAGGGATTTCAGTTTGCATAAACAAATTCCAGAACTCCCATCACCCACCTATACTTTTCCAAAAAGATCATAGAAGTTTAACATCACACCACTCATGCCTCAAACACTACATTTACTCATAATAAGATAATGTTTATCATCCTCACAATGTCATAAAAATGACCTAAGCATCAAAGAATTAGTTATTCTAGTACATATTTGTCTGGAAAGGTTTTGTAATTACATTGTATTACAAAAAATTACAAGTACTTGTATATAGTCATGTTAATTACTAACAAAGTTCAATATGCAAATAAACACACTGCATAATAAACTATAATTGTTACTATTATCTGAGAGACATTTTGTGATGCATTATGCATTTTACATCAGTATATTAATTTTGATAACAATTAATCATATGATAATATCAAATCATTTCATTTGCAAAGTACATAATTCATCTTTCAATATTGACAAACGTACATTGAACTATATTTTAATTTCTCAATTATATAACAGATGTTAAGAAATCACAATTTAAACATAAAAAAATACATGCATAAAAATCCCTATTTACAATAATTAATAACAATATATACACAGCCTTCCACTATATTGTTGAAAACAATAATGGGAGTCTAATGCAGTGGATATGATAACATGCAGATTGATTGATTGATTGTATTTTGTTTAACGTCCCTCTTGAGAATTTTCGTTCATATGGAGACGCCTATAATCTGCAGAATGTTCACTCTTAATAAACCAATGTCACAATTCATGTCACTCTTCCTTTGCACTCATTTAACTTTCTGTTAAGCCATTCATTACTGCAGGTTGCACAGCTGCATCCTCAAGGTAGTCAGCCCAGTTTTGAGTAGGTCTTACTGCAAAGTTCGTGTGTCTTTCATAGCTAAGAAACCACAATACTGAGGCCACATGGGCACATGCCCCGACAACTCTGGCTCCAGCACGACACTGACAATTCCAACAAGTAACAGCTCCAGTAACAGGATATTGTTTCGGACCATCTCCAGGCATCCTACAACGAAAATATAAATATCAAAATTAAATTACTATATATATTATGTAACTATGCACATTTTGTCTATAACTATGGAATGAGGGGGGTTACTTGTACAGTGTATATACATTTGCATAAGATTTTCTTTATATATGAGAAAAAAGGGAATAATTTATTAATATCACCACCAGGTATAATATATAATTATTTCATTCATGAAATCAATTTAAATAGCAGTTTTATTGAATTACCTTTTTGAGTTTTATGAATAAAATCTGAGCCAAGGACATTATTGGGTACTTTAAATTAAAACAAAAAAAGATGAACCTTGTAATGACAAACATTTCTTTTTCATTTAAATGGTGATTTAAATGAATTGATAATATTCCAAGGAAATCTAACTATTTTTTTAATATACTTGCAATAGTTTAATTTTACATTAATAATATTTTAATTAATAAGTTAAAAAAAAAACATCAAAAATACATTTTTGACGGAATGACACTGGACATCGCACGATTAGCACTAAAGTTTGTAGTTCTCACAGCCCATCGAGTCGGTCGAATTCAGTTTTTCTAAGATCAACAGCTAGCCACTGTCGCATTGCAGGTCAGGCTTCCCCTGGAAGTAACACAAGTTCCTCTGCTCACCAAAGGATATGTCATTTTTACGTGTAGTCCTAATGAAGCGTTGTTAACTGCTTGCGTATTTGTGTACGTACACCTTGTTACTTTATAAATCCCAAATGACACTGGATGAAATTTAACTGTGGTTATTAACCGCTAGTCCCGTTTTTTTTTCTCCATGTAATGTATAAGTCCCATTTCTCCACCACTTTTCGTAACAATTAAAATGTTCTTGTGGGGAAATATTTGTTTTTCGGGTTTCTGTTAGTTTTGTGAATTTGTTTTTGGGTTTTCTATATTATGCGTCTGGTTACTGGATCTGATTGTAAACTCCCGGGATCGTTCGCTTTTCCGCATGTGAGAGGTTTGAAGAGCCAGGGAAAACCTTCCTACAATTCCGTGGTCCTGACCAGACAAAGTTTATCCGATTCGCAATATCCCAGTTTACACTTCATCTCCCTCGGATTTATTTATTCTCTTCCTGAATGTTCAGCGCATTACAGGTAATGGGGAGTGGCGATGTTACCCAACCTGTATAAATGCAACCAGAAAGAGACAAAATTCAGCTTTCCACTCTTTATTCAAGTAAACAATCTATTTCTAATATTTATAATTTCAATAAATAATTTTACAAAATATACTAAACCTTATCAGAAATATAACTACTTATAATATAAAAAGTTTAACTTGTAAATAAAATAAGTCATGTGAAAATTTAAATAATGTTAACCAAAACGCGCGCAAGTCTACAAAATAATCTTACCTGTATAAATGCAACCAGAAAGAGACAAAATTCAGCTTTCCACTGCCGAATTGTCCCACTGAGCTACATTTATACTCCCATACATGTCCTGCATATTTTTATATTTCTTTAATTACTTTTATCCTTACAGCTCGCGTTCGTTATCTTTGTCCGACTAAATGATTTATCTCTGGGAACCGTCCAGATTAAAGTTAAGCTCCCATCGGTCTGCATCTTTAATTTCTTTTAACCAAATCCATCTTTTTATATTCCAGGCAGTAAGTAGATTTATTTTATCCTCAGCGCTCGTATCTGCTATCTCTCTAAGCCGAATAGTGCAAATCCATAAAATATATTAGAATTTTATTTTTACTGCAATTTTTGTTATGATATAAAATAACCACAGCATAATATAAAATAACCACAGCATAATATAAAATAGCAACATAAGGCAGCTATGGCGTTCCATAGCCCCAGGGTCAGGGGTTCTGTTGTAATGGCGGGGCCCTATATTGATTATATAGTGAAAATGTATTATTTCTTTGAAAATCTTTTTCTCTGCTCCTGGGTATTTAATAAACCAACTAAAAACATAGTTATGATGAGTAAGAGTGCCTCTCCAAAAATTGTGAATTTTATGCAAGTAAACACAGGACAAAACAAGGCCAGGAATCTCCTGTTCAAGACTCATGTCTAAGGATTCGAGTCTTCTGAATTTCCCTTTCAGAAGCGCAAACGATCGTTCAATGACCGATCTGGTGGTGCTGTTTAGGATGTTAAACCTTCTTTCTAGTTCACGCAGGTTGCCTGTCTCCTTGAATGGGGTCATCAGAAAGGTAGAGAGGGGGTAAGCTGAGTCACCCAGGATATGCAAATTACCAGGCATCTTCTCAAACTGAGCTATAATAGGGCTGTTCCTTAGGACTCTAGAATCATGGACGGATCCTGGCCAACCAACAAAGACTTCGATGAACTGCATATTCTCGTTACAAATTCCCTGGAGAACAATGGAAAAACTTGCGCGATCCTCGGTGCGTCCTTTGATGGGAATGTGGCATCTGTCAATGCAGCCGATCACTCCTTGAAAGCCATGCCTTGCCAGAAAAGTGACAACTGAGACCTTCATCAAATTTTTTCATTTGGCCATTTAACATTCTCCAAATGTCGTCAAGCTTCACAGACTGAAAGGCTTCCTTTTGACAGTCCAAACCGGTCAGTTACGCCACAGTAAGATTTGGCATTGCTGAGGGGCCACACGGTAGAGAGCACTTTCGTTTCCAGCGTGTTGGATCTGCAATTCAAATATGGAGCCACAGCCTCACGCACCTTGGTTCTTTGCACCCCATGTCAGAAAAAAAAACCAAACAGAATCGGGAGTCCCAAAATTAATTATGCAAGTCAAAAATTGTGATTTCCAGTAATATCTATTTATATAATATTTCATTATTAATTGAATAGTTTCAGAATTTGATACTTTAATTTTGCAGAAGGAAATAACTTTCTTTTTTAAAAAAAGATAAATGAAATCATCATTTGAAAATACGTCTTTCCTATTAATATTAAATATGCATTTTATTTTAATACTTGTGTTTGTTTTTATACGCCCGTCTTCAGACAGGACGAATTATATTATAGGCTTCGTGTCCGTCCGTCTGTTAGCTTTTCCGTTTCCGGTTCATAGGCCTAGGATTATCAAACTTTGTCATCTGATGCGTCTTGGGTAGAAGGTGTGTCGCGCACAAAAAGAGTAGGTCGCTCTGACCTTTAATTGAGAAGTTAAAGCCAAATATGGAAAAATCCTTTCCGGCCCATAACTAGAAAACTGTTAGACTCAGAGTCATCAAACTTGGCCAGTTTATGCATCTTAGGTAGAAGGCCTATTTCAAGGTCATTGTGACCTTTAATTTAAGTGATTTTTTTTTAAAACTAAGTCTTTGAAATTCTAAATTTCATAATCCTAAAAAATATAAAAATATAGTTGTATCCTTGTTTAAAAATGTTAAATCAAGTAAAAACTTATTTTTTCATTATATACTTTACAGCAATCAGTAACAAATGTTAATGTTTTAAGAGGAAATCAGTTTGTCCCATGGGCATAATTACCAGGCACTCGTCAAGAAGAATTTTGATAGAAGAAATAGAGAGAAATTAAGGAGTTTTTTGTCAGGTGCTAAGTGGTAGAGCAGATCTCTGAAAATGCAGCTGTTATCTTTAATCTCTTGGGAGTTGGGCAAAAAGAAATGACGTCATAGTTGCTTGTGTTAATTAAGAGTTCTTGATGGCTATAGTCCAGAAAAAGATATTTCAATTGGAGTAATGTAATTAAAACAAATTGATGTTTAATGTATGATTAAAACTAAATTGGTATTTTATAATATAATGAAAACTTATTATACTTGTGTTCATTGAAATAAAATTACCGGGGTACATTTCAATTTTTATATATTTGCAACAAATTGCAGTCACCATGCCTCACTTAGAATTTTATAGTCTAAAGAATAATTTATTTTCGATTTTTTTAATTAGACTGTAGCATTTCCATTATTCCATTAAATATGCAATAAACAATTTAAGCTGCAGATGGATATTTGTTAAGTTCTAACACAGCCAGTTTAGAATTATATGATTTATTATTTGTTATGATTAATTCCTACACTGTTAGTCTCTTAGAGATGTATGTACAATATTTTAAACATGATAAGAAATGGAAATTAGATAATTGAAATCTGTGTCAATCTGTTAATCAAGGTTATCTGATTTTCTTGCATTTTCTTTTATGTTGGTATAGCCCCCCTGCTTCACACTTTCAATAAGTCCCCCTTTTAAATTTAAAATCCTTCCGACACCAATGCGACTTTGTCATCTTAACCTGCAAAGATCATGAGAGTAGGCCTACTGCAGTTTTAAGATTTTCAAATAGCTTAATAAAGCTACATAGCTTTTTAAAGGCTTTATAAGACATTGTGCTGGACCTGTTCAACGCTGTTTGGGGGTTCGACTATGGTCCGAGTCATACTGCCCACAAAACACTGCAACGTATCTTGGTAAATTTTGCTTAACGTCGGAGCTTCTCGACAAACTCCTAAAGAAACCTCCACCACCTCTTCCATCCATTCTGCCATTTTCTTGGCGCCCGGGGCGTATATTGTTTATAAGAAGTATGTTGATTGGTTCGTAATTAAAATAACGTCACTTTAATGACTAAGTGAAAGGGAGAAGGCATGTTGATTGCTCGCAAAATACTATTTCTTTTAAATCAAGGAGATATCTTTTTCAGCTTAAGATATATCTCTTTTTGAAAATATGAAGAGATATGTTTGTAAGTTAGAAAGATAATCTCTTTTAACAAAGATAAAGAGATAACTCGTTACTTTAAAGAGATATCTCTTTTTGCTTTAGAGATATATCTCCAGAGGAAGAGACTTCTTTAAACTATTTCTTGAATAAAAAAATATTAAAAGGACTTGGCATATTGTACACTTTACGAAAGCTATAAGAAAGCAGACAACGTAATCTATATTTGATTTAATTGTAGAGTGCCATGGCTGATATCGGCCATCGTACTATTGGACATTGGATTGAAATCTGGCATCGACTTTTAACAGTCTAGTCGAACCCCCCAGACAGGAATAAACGGAAGTAGAAAACCGTACGCGCATGCGCAGATACAAAAGAGTACTTCAATGAAATGTGGTCAAAATAATGACCTTGACCTAATTCCATAAGGTCTTGGTCATTACCTTCACCTCTGCACACTTCAGAGAACTATGTCAAGGTCATGACCTTGCCCTAATTTACAAAAAAAAACTGTCTAGGCTTTGATCTTGACCTAATCCTAGGAGATTTAGGTTATAAACATGACTTCCTTACACAAGGACAAGGTCATGTCACTGACCTGAAGTTGACGTTACGTCATTTTAATTCCATGAGTCTCGATTCTTCTCTAATTCATGTTATACTACCTTGACCTTAACTTAAGGATATAGACCAGCCCTTGAACTAGGTAATGTAAAGGTCATGCTTCTCAAATTTGGCTGAGGTCATGATAACAAAAAGTAGGTGAAGACCTATCAAGGAATAAGGTCAAGGAACTTGTATATAAGTTCGACTCAAACAGTTGTGACATCAAAATAGAGAATACGGAAAAGATTATTTTGTACAACTAACAGGTTTGTAGTTTTCCCTCATATTAGTTTTTTTTAAACGTTTTGTAATTTGAAAATGTTTCCTTCTTAATTTCTCTCTCTCTCTCTTTTGTAATTGAAAATTGATTCAATTCTGAAGTTAAGTAGATCCAAGTAAAATGTACAAATTCAAATTTTAAAACTGTTCTGGTGAAATACTACGAAGTAAAATGCGTGTTAGTTTCTACTCGTTGTTTAATCTTTGAAAAAAGTTGAATAACATTTTTTTTCCAAAGGTATTCAATATCTAAGCTAAACTTCTAAGTTATAGACAATATAAATGTTTTTCTAAGAAGGATATGGAAATAACGAACAGTATTCAATCCCAACGTCCATTAAACAATCGTTCTATTATTTTCAATAGTCTACCCTAATATTGAAACCATCCTTATTTATATAATAACACTTCAAATCCCACTTTTGTAAAATTTGGAATAAAAAATTAAAAACCACGCGGTGAAAGCATTCATATCATCTGTCCTTAAATCAAAACTTTATTCATGGATTTTAATTTTTCAAAAGTAAAAATGAACAGTATTTCACTTTTGTAAATATTGAATTATTTCAAGATAATAGAACATTAAATATTTTTAAAATTTGAATTGCTAAGGATACATGTCCATACAGCAATTTAAAAATATTAATATTGAACACAACATACATACCGTATATACTCGCCTATAAGTCGGATTTTTGGGAGTTAATTACTGGTCCAAGAACTCTATGTTCGACTTATAGGCGAGCTATGAAATGAATGGTATTATATGAGGTTAGTCCTATGATATATAAGCTTATAAAATACAACTGACTAAAAGGGGGACCGACTTATAGGCGAGTATATACGGTAGTCGCCGATCGGTTTTCTAACAATAACATTATGTTTTTATATTTGCGCATGCAGTGGGAAAAACAAACTAAACGAAGTTTGATGTAAAGATAATATTTTTATGCTTGTTTATACATATAGAACATGTATATATGTGATAACTTAAAAGTTAATAGAAAATGAATACAGTATATGTTATTGTACATGTTATTGTACATGTTAAAGTCACGTATTAAAAGATTGAGGGGCAAAGTGAAAACCATCTATCCTTCTGTGTTCAATAAACCAGAAGTGAAAAAAGAATTAGATAGATTACACGATCAGTACGTACTGGTTCCTGCCGACAAAGCAGGTAACAACATCGTCTTCGTTTGTAAGGCTCATTATATAAATTGCATTCTAGAAGAACTTGGATTTAATTCTACAAGTGGTAATCCTACTTATATATATACTTCTCTTTCTAAGGAAGAAATTCTTCAGAATCACCTGTCAGTTTTGAATACTTTTAATATTCCACAGAGCCAAAATGAATTTGAACTACCTTATATATATTGGATTCCGAAACTTCATAAGAATCCTTACAAGCAAAGATACATTGCAGGTTCCAGTAAATGTTCAACCAAGCCTCTTTCGTTACTTCTCACTAAAATATTGACAGTAGTGAAGGAAAAACTTCAAGAGTACTGTACAACTATATATTCAAGAAGTGGTGTAAATCATATGTGGATACTTAAAAATTCTAAAGAACTTTTGGACAATTTGAAATCACAAGACTTTACAAAAATCAACAGCTTTAAAACTTACGACTTTTCAACTTTATACACAACAATTCCCCACGACAAATTAAAATCCAGGCTTTTTGATATCATTGACAGCTGCTTCTTCAACAAAAATGGAACTCGTAAGTTTACTTACCTCGTCATTGGTCATTTGAAAAATTATTTTGTTAAAACAGATTCTGATTGCACACATAAGTACTCTGAAGTTGACATCAAGAAGATGCTTGAGTTTCTGATTGACAATATCTATGTGGTTTTTGGAGACCAGGTATTCCAACAATCTATTGGAATTCCCATGGGTACAAATTGCGCTCCGTTATTAGCAGACTTATTTTTATATTCATATGAAGCAGAATTTATGCAAAATCTTTTGCGTGAAAAGAAGAAAACACTTGCTGTGGCCTTCAACTCGACATTTAGATATATCGACGACGTATTGTCAATTAATAATGATAATTTCCATTCCTACGTCGACACGATATATCCTGGTGAGCTTGAGATAAAAGATACCACAGAGTCCGACACTTCTGCTTCATACTTGGATATTTTACTTGAAAAAGACACTAATGGTAATCTAACAACCAAGCTATATGATAAACGTGATGACTTTAACTTTTCTATCGTCAACTTCCCTTACTTATGCAGCAATATACCTTCATCACCTGCATACGGAGTATTTATATCTCAGTTGATTCGATACGCAAGAGCATGCTCTACGTATGAACAATTTCTTAAACGAGGTAAATTATTGACAAGCAAGTTGATGAAACAAGAATATCAACAGTCTCGTTTAAAGTCATCATTTCGTAAATTCTATGGTCGATACAATGACCTTGTCAGCAAATACAATTTATCATTGAATGAAATGCTGACTGACGTTTTTCATACCAATTGTTAGTCCATTATTTATACACTGAATTGACCACGGATTTTTTCCGTTATTTCCTGATTATGACAACGAGCACACGGCGGGTGTGACCGGTCGGCAGGGGATGCTCACTCCTCCATGGCACCTGATCCCACCTCTGATGTTTCGGAGGTCCGTGTTTGCTCTACTCTTATTTTGTATATTTGTTTAATGGACGTTGAGATTGAATACTGTTCGTTATTTCCATATCCTTCATTGAATTCATGAAGCATTAAGTACAAAACATTAATTAAACACAGAGGTCTATGATAAATTGTTCTTTTTGATTGAGAAAGCTTTGATTTTCGTGAACAGCATGCACATTGTATCTTTTAAATTGAGTCTACTTCTACACAACGAGTCTTCCGTTTCATAAGTGTTACAAATCACTTTTAACTCATCTAAAACTGATTTCGTCTATGTCATAGCACTCTTACTGGAGCTTAGGTAACTTGAATCAACACATTTATGAAGGTTATAAATAGTTCTAGTGATATTCTCCTTTTTCTTATGCTGTAAGTCCTTCACAAAGCAGGAAAATTACACAGACACAAATTGCACTCTGCGCCTCTAAAATAGTCCTCCTTTAAAGTTAATATCTTTGGTATAAATTTAATGAAAAAAAAGAAATGAGAAAAAATGAAATTTCCTTTAAATGTTCTTTTTTGTTTGGCATTTGGTCATTGACCTTATCACCCCTTTCAAGGGGTTAAAAGTGGTTAACTCTATTTGTTTATAGCTAGGTTTAGATAGGGGTGCTGCAGCAGGAATAGTAGATACATCAAATAAAGATACATCAGACAGACTGGATGTTTCACTTGTAGAAAATAAAGACGGAGTATGCAAGGGAGTAGATGTGTCTATACTTGAGGGTGGTGTAAGTGGAAAGAAAATTGGTGAAGAATGATGTGGTACTGGCAAAGGTGACGGTGTTTGTTGGATAATAGTGCGTTGTCTTCTCTTACACAAATTTACGAAGGTAAAGTTGAGGACAATACATATGACACAGGAAACAATACCTGAAAAGATATATAAAAACAAAAAAATAAAGTTTGTTAAGTTGACAGGCTTCAAGATATGCCTCTTTAGTTAGTGACAGAAATGCAAAAGATGCATTCTACAATCCACTTCCTTAATGCAAAATTCATAAGGCTCAGTTTTCTTATATTTAAATCAGCTAATGCTATTGCTCTCTGACTAATATCAAAGTGATGCTTTTTTTCTTATAATGTTTTAACATATAGTCAACAATGGGTATAAAAAAAATTAAAGACAATTAATTTTGATGATGTGTATCAACATTTGAATAAAAAAATTACCTATAACTAGCAAGGTAGTATTAGGGCTCTCAGGGGTACTTAGGTAATTTAATTCTGTGGTGGATGGGGTGGTGAGGGGGCCCGAAGGATCCTCAGTGGTGGTAGTTTGGGTGGTGGTGGCACCACTATTCTCTCTGGTTGAGGTGTAGCCGCTACCTGTTGTGCCACCACCACCCTCCGAGGTTGCGGGAGCGACAGTCACCTCCTCTCTCTTTCTGGTGGTGGTGGTATCTGTTGAGGGGAGGGCGGTGCCCTCAAAATTCTGTAAGTTCGTGTCTGTATCGGTTTCTGTTTAAAAAATAGTAAAATTAAAGTTTTATCTGTTAATATGTAAAAAGTGTTCTTTCATATATCATATAAGTATGCATATATATGTAATGGGAAAATCCCCAGCAGAAATAATTCAAATGATATGTATTTTATGGAGCCAAGTCCATCTGACTAATAACTATGTAATTATGATTCAGTGATGATAGGATTATGTCTCTATCTTGGTCTGCGAATTTGTGTCAGAAAAAAGGAATATATTTACATAAAATTTTCCAGAGAACTTTCTACATGCCTACATGAGTACAAGATTCAAATCCTGGGTAATATTTGCTTTGGACAATATAAAACCTCATGACCAATAGAATTCAAGTGTATGACCAATGTATGAAATGTCTATGTAAAAAAAATGTGTAGGTGGATCTAAAAGGGGTGCTTGTAATAGCTTAAAACCTACATCTACTACACTTACATGATATATATTTATATATAAAACAAATATTTTTGCTCAAAACTTATGTCTACGTCAGACCATGTGTATATATGTATTTTATTCCTTTTATGTCTTTTTCCTATTAATCATGAAACTCTTTCTCTTATGTCATGTGTATATTGTGTAACAATAATACCTTGATATATTCTATGGAATTTTTTTAATTTCAAATGACTTTTGAATCTGAAAGAGTGTTGTTCCATCTAATTAAAAGAGTTGAAGATAAATTGACAGTTGCGCGTGTTCTGCTCAATTTTCTTTTTTTTTTGTTTTAAAAATCCTCTTAACCTAAACCCCCCCCTTACTTTCTTTTCCACGGGGGGGGGGGGGGGAATAAAAAAAACAACGATACAAATAAGGTATCCTGATCCGGAAAACTGTAGCACTGGCGGATCAACGATAATTGTAGCTGCAAGATTTTTTTAAATAAACCTTTTCTTAAAGATTTAACAAGACAATAAAAAACAAACTTACTTTGACAATATCGGACCCTTTTTCCTGATGTTCGGAAGTGTATCTGTCCCTTGGGTACCACCACTGTGTGGGTGGTGCGTCCTATCTCCACAAATATGTTGGAGCGGGTCACCTCACAAAAGGACACGCAGAAACACTGGTCACCCCGCAGATTTTCCCGACAATCGTACCCCCGGAGTGATTCCTTGCAACATCGATTTTGTGTTGGACACAGTTGGACTGATAGCCCAATCAGTGAAAAAAGCAGAATAGTAAACATCGTCTTTTAAGGAGCAAGGTTTTTATAATGTGTCATAAAATGCAGTACTGATATTTTTTTTCACTTATACTTATATACCCCTTATTGCGACCTGTAATTTACTAATGTCAACCGGTTTGGTCAATCGACATCAAAGGTAACGGATGTATCTGCCGGTCTTATAATTGAAAACACCGCTTTGTCTTTTGAAGACTTTAATTGCGTTGACCCTGGGTCAACATGATTCTTTTTAACAAAATTGAATCCTCTGAGAATCGGAGGTATGATGAATGGGAGAATGAGAGAAAAAATTGATTGCATCGTAGAACAAGGCAATGTTTCCTCTTAATTTTTGTATAGGTCGTAGCCTTTTTCGGCAACCGAGTCAACAAAATGTGTTAATTCAGCACTGTCCGTGCTGCATAAAACGATCGTAATAATGAGGTCATTCAGGTTAAAAGGTAATTTCTGAAATGATCGGTTTTTAAAAACCTTTTATATAGATAACACCTGTGCACATCACTTGTGCAGTCAGAACCAGTGTAAATATTTGCATTGTATATAACATTAAATTTACACCATAAAAAGACCGGTATTGTTGGCCCTCTTTTTTTTCGGTCAACACGGAACAGTTCTCGGTGTCATCAATCACATCTGTACTTTAAAACTTCATAACTTTAGGAATGTATGCTATGTCATTATATATATAAAGATCAATCAAAAAAATGACATCGCAATATTTTGTACAATATAGAAAAAAACGATCAATCAACAAACTGATGTAATAAATCTTTTAAAAATAAAAGTATGTTTCATAACTAATAGAGTAAAACGGCTTCTAATTCGATAGTTTTTTACTCCAATAAAAACGAAATTTATGATTTTGGAGGGAAATTTAACAATGTTTAAGCAAAGCTACACATGTCTATCTCTGTCAACTTTATATCCCCCAATCATAATTTAAAGAAAAAAATGGGGAGGGGGTGGGATGAGTTTTATGGCATAAAATATAAATAAGCAAATTATATCCAGAGTTCCTTCCCTACCGCTTTTATTACCTTTCCTTACCGCTTTTTTTTTTATCGGCTATTAAAACTCAAAAGAAAGGACAGAATTCACGTTAAGGCAAATTGAAAAAAAAAAATAATAAAATCACAATTTTTTTTCAAAAATTTAACACAAATTATAATTCAAACTGTAAAAGTTTAATATTATAATTTGTTTATTCTCTTTTTTCTCAGGACCGTAAATGACCTACAGAATTATAATGAAATTAAAGTTACGTTAATCATAAGGTATGTAATAAACTGAAGGATAACTTATTTTTCTTGTGATACAAGTGTGAAAATTATCAAAAAAAGTTGTAAGCAGACTTTAACAACTCAATTCATTTACAAAATCTTATTATCTGTACTTTCCTCTAATTGTAGTAAACAAAAAAGGATTCCAACAGAAACTACAGAAGACAGAAAAGAGGAAAAAGAAGAACAACACGTGGAAGACAACGGAGAGGAGAGAGAGAACGAAGGGGAGGAAGACGTCAGAGAGGAAGAAGACAACAGAGAAGAGGAAGAAAACAGAAAGGAGGAAGAAGACAGAGAGGGAGAAGAAAACAGAGAGGAGGAAGAAGACAGAGAGGGAGAAGAAAACAGAGAGGAGGAAGAAGACAGAAAGGGAGCAGAAAACAGAGAGGAAGAATTAAATAGAGAGGGGGAAGAAGACAAAGAGGAGGAGGAAGTCAGAGAGGAGGAGGAAGGCAGAGGAGAAGAACTAATGGAAATTAATGAAGATGAAGACAAAATAATAATTCAAACATTGTTATCGAGAAAGAGTGATTTAGAACATCAAAGACAGGAATTAGAGAACAGACTTTGTGAAATTAGCGAGGAATTAGAGGAGTTATCCTACATCATATAAAATGTAAAGTATGTACAGTTATCTATCCTTTATGTACCGAATTTCACCAAAAAAATTGATTTGAAATTTTTTTTTCACCAGATTTTATATAAAACCCTTGTGTACATCATTTCTAAAAACATTCATACATTTTTACCGATTGTTAATATTTCAAAAGAGTTGTGAAATAATACGTTACATTCTTTTGATATGGTTGTCTTTTTGTTTCTTTCATACACAAAGTAGATATAGAAAGTAATAAATAATGTAAACATTCATTTTCTTAATCTTGTTAATTTTTTCAAGGTAAATCATTTAAGCAAAAAATATTTTGTTTCATCTTTAACAGATCTTTTTTTTCTATACCAATTTTAACGTGTTTTTTCCCATGAAATTTAAAAAAAAATAAATGATTTTTGAAATAAAATAAAGTCAATTTTCAAATTAACGAAAAAAAAAAGATAAATGAAAATCTAATAGTTTGAGTTTTTTTTAGTCTACCATTTGTTCAGAGAGTTTACACTTAAAAGATACAATTTTTTTAATTTAGAAAATGATATCATAAGAAAGTCACAATTTAATGCTTTTTAACTCTACGAACCATTATGACCCGTGTATCACTTAACAATTCAAATTTTCTAAAATTATTCCGAGTTTTAGAGTGTTAATATAATAGTTCAAATATCTAACTTAAAAAAAAAAACTCAAACTGATCTGGTATATTGAAATTTTCATGTTTTTATTTCAAAAATCTAAAATTTCAAATTTCCAAAAAAAAGGTTTAACATTTTGAGTTATTCAGATTTTTACCTTAAATATTTTAAAAATTCAAATCACCGCAAACGATGAATGGGATTAAATAGTTTGAGTTTGTTATCTACCGTTAGTTGATAAAGTTTACGCTTAGCAATCTAAAAAATTCTATAACAATGTCGTTATTATTTAAAATCGAATTCAAACTTCCAACTTAATAACGCTTTAGATTTTTTTTTTTTTAGAAATTTAGAATTTTTGATTTAAAAAACTCAACTTTTAAATAAACGAAACACGTTTGTACATTTTTGAGTTTTACAGAAATTTAATTCAAAATATCAAAAATATGAAATGCTATACCCAGTTTTCAAATTTTGGATATTCTAAAATCCTTAGTATTATCCTTAGTAATATTAGTCCTCAATCAATTCGTGATTATGTCTGATACATGATCCAACTCCACATTGGTGCAGCAAGGGACAGGGACTCCATCTAGCTCAAGACAGCAACGTGATAAGCAGCATCCCCAATCAATTCTTCATTTGGTAAATTCTATAGTCGATACAATGACCTTGTCAGCAAATACAATTTATCATTGAATGAAATGCTGACTGACATTTTTCATACCAATTGTTAGTCCATTGTTTATACACTGAATTGTCGACGGATTTTTTCAGTTGTTTCCTGATTATGACAACGAGCACACGGCGGGTGTGACCGGTCGGCAGGGGATGGTCACTCCTCCATGGCACCTGATGCCACCTCTGATGTTTCGGCGGTCCGTCTTTTGCTCTGCTCTTGTTTCATATATTGTTTGATGGACGTTGAGATTGAATACTGTTCGTTATTTTCATATCCTTCTTCTACTGAAAGCTAGAATAGTGATTCGGAATGAAGGTTGATTGGACAACATCAACTGTGTAACCCTCTACCGATTCATCACATGAAGCAGAAACTACTAAGTGTTTTTATTGAATGTTAGGAATGTGTGTTGAAGTAAGGTTAAATTAAAGGCTTGGAAGAGGAAAACTTTAAACTGCGTATAGAAAATACAAGGCGTAATAAAAAGCTACGGACTCAGGGCAAGTCTCCAATCTATATTAACTTTTGCAACACTACAGAAGATTTGATAGAGGAAGTGAATATTGAAAATCTTCATATTGTTTTCACTTTCTTCTCTTGAGCAAATGGGACATGTACCATATTTCAATTTCTTTCTTCGACAGGCTGATCGTTTCCCTGATTTTCGAAAAAAGAGTAGGCTCATTGGGGGCCGTCAGAGAAACCTAAAACTTTTAAAACTGGTCACATGATTTACTTTTTATCGCCGATATATGGCTGAAATATTGCAGATTCGGCGTAAATCATTAATCAATGAATCGACAGGCTGCAAAACATAACCAAAATAATTTTGTCTTAAAAAAGTTGAATGAAATTTCAAGTGAAGGAGTAACAAACAATGAACATAGATGACATGTCCTACTTTTATAAGTAAGATGGCTAAATAAACTTACGTGGCATTTCACAGCACTTGTATACATCAGCGTCAGTGAAATCCGTGAGGATGATGATTTTCTTCTTCCCATCTTCCGGCAGGTCTTCTTCGAAATCTGGATCATTTTTCGCTGCTTTTTGTCCTCTTCAATTATTGCGATATCTGCAGAGTAGTATATAGGGATCCAATATAAACACATCAAGGGAGGAGGGAGGAATCGATAAAAGGAAAGGGAGGGGGGTATCCAGCTGGTATATAAATAATAAATGAGTTATTGATGTATGAATCATAATTGAGTTATTGATGTATGAATAATAAATGAGTTATATAAATATATTGTACATGCAATACTCAAATCAACTTTTATTACCAAAGATCTATATCGATGTTCATAAAATTATATAAAAAATTACACCATCTGATTCATTGTTGTAGTTTACTATAGAACCTAACACGGTTGATATATGAATGATAAATGAGTTATTGGTGTATTATAGAGAACAAGGTTCATTAAGAAATCTCTTCTGGATAAAGGTGTAAATGTTAATTACCTCATCAAGGTATCATAAACACGTCAAAATAATTGTTTCTGACCACAGAATGTTATTGACCGGTACAAACAAAACTATCACCCATTCAGAGAAGACCTAACCACACCCTCTGACGTCATTTGTGATAAGGTATACTTAAGGTCAACTTTAACACTGCCGAGTTATTCTGAACAGAATATCTTCTTCAACATGAATCGCTGTAAATTAGCACTGGGAAATAACCGTTTCGTCCAAGTTATGGAGTGGAAGGGGGAACTAAGAGTCGATCTTCGACAATGGGAAAACAACTATCCTAGCAAGAAAGGAGTAAGTTTGAATTTAATGCAATACAAGAATTTCCTAGCTGCACTGGACTTAACGATTACTCCTGCCTTCACCAATGACCAGAAGGAGTTACAATTCAAAGCTGCCAAGAATGGCTCTCATCACTTGGGCGCCAACGTATTCGTAAGCGCACGTCAAGACAATCCTTGTGTAGACATCAGACAATATTGGAAACCTTCAAACTACACAACCATTGTACCAACCAAGAGAGGACTCTGCTTACGACCCACGGAATTCAAGGCGCTTCAGAGTTACATCTCGGACATTGAGAAGCTCCTACCAGAACTGAAAGACGTGATTCCCTGCTACATGCAGGACGACCACTCCAATCAGCTTGGAATGATGAGCTGTAAAAACTGTAACCCGAACGAATTTTACAAGTGGTGAATTACATTTACATTTTTTTTTTTCCTCTGTTGAGATGTAAAAACTGTATCACGGATGTATTTATTCTTATTTTGGCAACTTGTACAAATGAACTGGATAATGTTCACAACGTCGTAAGTTTTTTGTTTTGTTTTAAAAATGTTGTAATTGTGTAATATATACATAATTTTGTGGTGTAAATTAAACATGAATAAAACCAAAAACCTGTCTTTTTTTTTTCTCTCTCTTTTATTTTTTTTATTTCATCAAGTACAGACAATGTAGAAAAAAAAAATATTCCTGGTATCATTGTGCTATTAAAGTTCAGTCTGTCTAGCATATTTGCTGTATCTACATGTGCAAAACAACATCATTTAGAGTTGTGCTACATAGTGAGAGACAAAAGTATCATTTACATTGTATTCGTGTTTCACAAAATCTCCGCATATGTCCGTCATTGTTCTGTTTAGATAGCGCTGCATGATAAAATATATACAATACTGTCCACATACATCAGAGTCCAGAGCTTGTATTCTATCTGTCATGTAACGGTACTGCGATCCGTTAGCTAGCAAAATATTTTTAAAACGAGTATGATAGTATTGAGGTGTGCATCCCAAAGAATCGTAGAACTCGCAAATGGTTTCAGAGAAATAGAAAACAACCCAGTGTTTTCCTGGTTTCCCACAAGAATCTGTGTTTACGACGTAGAATCGTGGCCTCTTTTTCACAAAGGCTGGCAACTCTTCAGCACAAACGACCTCTACTCCATACGAGGACAGAAAATACTCCAGTTCGTGATTGTTCATTGTTTGAATACACTCCGTGACTGATCTATGCGTAGAATTTCAGGGAATTTTCCATACATGATCAAGGTCACGCTCTCCGGAAGAGCTTTGGCAAAACGCAATTCTAATCGACAGTGACCCCTTCTTTTCACGTTAAAATCTACGCAGGGGTTGATATCCAAGACATATAAAGTGTATCCTGCGGCGTATTCGTTTCTGTTAATCCATATATTGCTCCCCACACTTTGAAGGGTTTGAAAAGCGTTTAAGTAGTTTCCTTCGCTGAATTGTGGCTGCAAGGGTTTAGCAGGGAGGGACTGACCATCTACGTACATGGCCACAAAATTGCAGTCATAGTGTTGAAAATTGAAAGGAGACCTCTTATAATTTCCGCTGTATGCGCTACTGGACACTAATCCTAATATCAATTGCGAAGGTACCTCCCCTTGAAACATGTTGTCAGCGCTAAAACTGAATTCTCCTTCGGCAATGGAGGCAATCTTAATTGTCGAGGTCATGTAAGGGTATATAGCTGTAGCCTCCTCCAGTTCTCTGGTATGCGCCATGGTTAATGCGGGATTGGGTCTCTGTATACACATCTTGAGAGTAGCATCCACGATTTTAAGTTTCTCGTTAGGTTCCAAACCATCCGACATCAATCGGAAAGAGTTTCTACTGGGCCAAAGTTTAAGATCTAAAGATACTCCGTTTAAGATCAATCGATCCTGTTGGAAAACATCCAAGATGAGTGCTCCCTCCAAGTCCAATAATCCCCCATCTCTCGTGTAAGTCCATCTTTCGAACAAGCCCAGGTTAGGTCCCGTCTTGGCATCGGGAGAGTCGAATTGTCCACTCGTGTCTTTGATGAATAATTGGCTGGAGTTGAACACATGTTTAGACTCGTCGGTCGTCATCAATGTATCGATGTATGCTTTATATGGGTAATTAGTTCCAACATCGGAAACAGATTTTTGTTGCAACTGACATTCAATCTGCGAAAACATACCGTGCAAAGGTAAGTTGATCAATGATACAACGTCATCTCGGGTGACCGATGTTTCATCTGCTTTTGTTATTTTGATTTTAACGTTCAGGCGACAAAGTTTTAAATCCATGTATCCCGTAGACTGCGGGGGGACGTGGAATTCAATGGCAGCGTCCTCTCCCAGTTGGTTGACGGGTCGAAATTCGATCCACTCTCTGACCTGTATGGCTGTATCTGTGGGCGGAGGTTCAAAAATAGACATCTTTTGCACGTGATTTTCTTCCATGATTTAATATCTGTATCCGTTTTCTCGTCGAAGAGTTTTCAACTGCTTGCCTGGTGGTCCCTGTGAATGAAGGCCTTTACGCTTTCTCCCTCTTATGATTTTCTCCTCACGCTTCAGTTCCGATTTTGCCATCTCTACTGCTTGTGCCACGGGGGTCACCAGGGTTACCTTTGGCTGTTCCACCTGTTTTGGTGCTACTTTGTTGATAGATCCACTTCCTACGATGTAGCGCCCTTTATGGTCGGGTCTCACTCTCCCTTCCGAAATGTCTTTAAAATGTTGAATCCATTTCTCGTAGTCGGGAACGTAAGGTACCCATTTAGCCTGTTTAGCATCATACACTTCTATGGAACCCATTTTCGTTTCTTGAGCAATAATACGCAATGCAGAGGTTTATCCAACGTCAGGGACTGCATGTCACTTCCTCTTATAAACAAACGTAGCCTATCGAGTTCTTTTTTTCGCAATGATATGAAATAAGGGTGTTCAAATGTCAAATGGGCGTATACCGTGTCACTGCCTAAACGGGTTCCATCGGCTTGAATAGCGGGTATAGTTCTTAGTAATGGAAACAGGGATCCCTTAAGATATGAGTCTTCAATGACGTCACAGCAGACGTGTAGACGTTGATGATAAGGTAAGTAAAGAGAAATTTCCAATAAAGCGCATTCCCAGTGACCTTCTAATCGATACCTTTTTGGAAGTGTTACAATAAAATCTCCAGGCCTGTTTCCAGGGTGAACCGAATCGTCACTACTCAGAAACAAGTAATGCTCCATCTCTAAAGTTTGGTCGCATCTTTTTAAAAGTTTGGTTGATTTTTTCTCTTCTTATGCTTTTATTCCATAAAATTGTAAGTCACTTTTGGGAATCCAACTGTTGAACTTGTTGGGCCACCCCCACCATTTCACCAATGCATCATTCTTTCGACGTTTTAATACTTTTTCGATGCGATAAATTGTGTCATCTGTCACAATTACTCTAGAAAGTTCCGACTCGTAAAACGTGCCGTTTATGACATCACCTTCCACATCTTTCAAAGTGTAGAAGGGAATGCCCTGTTTCATCCCACGTGATGCTATCACGAAATACTCATAAGTCCATCGCTCATCATACTCGCGCTGGAAAGGTCTTTGTAAATGAGAAATACGCACCGTATCCCCCACACCGAATTTATAACGAGTAGTCGGTCCTCCTTTGGAACGTTTTGTTTTTGTTTGTTTTGTCTTGATATCGTGTTGTATCTTCCATAATTCGACTTGATCCTTCTTCTTTACGTCGATAGGGGCTCGCTTTATACTGCCATGATAAGTACGATTGTAACTCTCCGTTATTTTGGACAGAACATCGATCCATCGGTTGGTTTGATGATGACTGCGATAGCGACTGATGCGAGATTTAATGTTCTTAATGGCTCTCTCAGCGAAATTAGCTTTGCTTTCATTTTGTGTATAAAACTGTTTAATTTCCAAGTCTTTTGTTAATTTCTGCACAGTTCTGTTCTTGAATTCTACGCCTTTGTCCGTTCTCAGATGATCTGGAATTCTTCCCTGATCAAACACCGACTTTAAGGCATTCGACATCTCCGAACCTTTTGTTGTGCGCAAGGGAACCGTCCACAGAAACCGAGAAAAGATGTCAATCACTAGCACAAAGAACCCATAACCATCGTTATCCTTAGTGTAAGTCGTCATGGACGCCGTGTCTGCATCCCACTGGTAATCCATGTACGGAACAATAACTCGTTGTCTTCTGAATCGCCGACGTACTTGTTGATGTAAGGTATAGGTTTCCTGCTTCTGGAGCCATTTTCTAATTTTAGCTTTCCCTATGACGTATTTTCCTTCCTTTCGAACGGTTCTATATAACTTTTCTAATCCTCCATAGGAACCAGCATGGTTTGGGTCATAATAAATGGATTTAAGGTAATCTTCGTAAGTCATGATTGATGTGTCCAAATCCTAGTGCGTTCTTATAAACTTATAGCCAATTCTAAAATGACTGGGTATATGACTTCATTAATATCTTTTGAACATTTGATCCCAGTGATGAGTAAGGCGCCGGAGAAATGAAGTGTAAAATGAATACCTCCACGTTTAAACATTATTGCTGGAAACACTTCCGGATTGTAGGTATAGTCAAATGGAATATTTTGTAGTCTTACAATTTCATCAAATCGATGACAGGCCGATGCTGTTATGATATTTACGTCCTCCAAGCAATTACAAAAGCCTTTTCGTTGAAGAAGTCGAGCATAGCATCTTAATCTCTTGATTCCCTCTTGGAAAGAAGTGCATTTACCGTTACACTGTATTGCTCCACTTGCAAACACTTTGCAATGTCCACCAATTTTTCTATGGTGCCACAAGAGTCCACTAAAACGCAGGGGGTCGTATCTTACATTAGTCAGAGCATTCACTAAAGTTTGTAAATCAACAGTATGATCTAACTTCCCTTGGACCACTACATTGGTTAACCGCATGTTGGCGAATAAATCACACAAACAGAATGATAGATATTATGCACGTCTGTATAGGGAGGCGCAGTAATCCACACTTCATTCATATTTATGTTTAGTATGATATTATATTAATATAAGTTTTTTTGGAAAAAATAATGACGAGCAATCACTCAAAAGAAAATCCATGATCGTTTTTGCGGAGTGGTCGTAAGGTCGGTCTGTTTCTTCTTTTTTGGCGGCGGCGGCGGTGGAATTTCCTGTTGATTTTGCACGGGTGAAAGCGAAGGCGGCGGCATTTCCCGCTGCGTCACAGGTGAAATCGATCGCCTTCCTGGCGGCGGCGGCGGAGACGATCCTTTGTTTATTATGAGTGATTGCGGCGGCGGCGGAGATCGATGGGCTGCCGGTGGTGGTGGCGGCGGTAGATCCAACGTTGGTGATTTTTGTCGAGTCTCCCGCAATAGATCACGGCGGTGTTTGTTCCTGACGTGTCGCAACATGACATCCTTTCTCGATAAACTTAGTTTACAAAATGGACAAAGTACAGACTTCAACGTCGGTATTGTAGGTTGTGATGACGACGCTGAAGACTGGTTCAAGAGACGCTGGTACTTATCGTACGGTATCAAGACGGATCTTGAAGCCATGGTAAATGTTCCAGTGCTACACACAACACATATTTAATGGTGTTGGCAGCTTTTTCTAAAACTTGTCGTTTTTGATTTGGTTTCAACTTCCTGTCGGCTATCACGTACAAAACAGATCGATGTTTTTTCAAATGATCTTCTTGTTCAGAGGAAAGAGGTACATTGCCCTTCAATACGTTGTGTATGATTTCCCCTATAGCTTTCAGTTGCACGCCCGATATAGTCTGTAAAATAGCTTTTCTCTGTTTTAATCCCACTCGAACAAAATGTTCCAGAAAGGAGCGCTGACTCGTAAGCAAGTGACTCATGACTGTATACTACGCTACCCCTTTTTTCCTCTTATAAACTTTGGTAGATGATGGGATCTTCACCCGGAAAGATGTGCGTGCGCAGTCTGTACTTATCCTCAGAATGCGGAGAGGTATCCACCAAGAGGTAGCCATAAGGTGACTTGGTAGCATCTGCATACGCTTCTGTTAGGAAGTTTGAGTGGCCGGGAAACAGCTGACGGCCAAGAAAGGCGATCTGAGATGCGTCTCGTACATTTTTCATTAGAACTAAGTAGTAAGTATTAAGAGCAATGGTACGTGATCTGGAGCCTCTTTGGAACAAATTCTGCGTCATAAACACAACGCTTATTCGACGGTGGTGACAGCCTTGAGTAAAAAGCAATTCCATTTCCTGGTTGTTCAAAAGTTGATGAGACAAATCGTCTATGATGATCAAGCGATGTTTCCGATCTTTGGTAAACTCTTCAATTTCTTCGGGGGTTGGTAGTCCATGTTTCATTTCCAAATTTGGAATCTCCACTTCCATATCGTCAAACAAGGGCTGATGTATTCCATAACAATACATGATGCGATCAGGGGGATCTTCTCGATACATCTTGGTTACGTCACTTAAGAGTCTATAGACAAATCTCGTTTTGCCGCTTCCGGTTTGACCACTTATGCACATGCTCGAGCAAGGTAATAGAGGAAGTATGACGTCACTCATGTTGTTGTTGTTTGTTCAAAGTCGGCGAGGGCAAAGCGTAGCCGATGGCACTACTAAGCAAGCTGACCCACAGTTCGGTTTTTCCGCTGTTCATTGACAAGTTGACAATCGATGTGACGACGATGAGGTAAACCAAAAACATTTGACAGAAATATACAATTTCCGATTTCGGTATTGCAGTCCCCAGGAAGGTCCAGCGAGTATTGGAATCTTGTCTCTGCTGCTGCATGTTTGTTTTTCTATGCGGTTCAAGTACCTTCTCATAGGTGCTGCACGTATCCCCTCTTATAACCTGTCATTGGTTTTTCCATTAACAAATCGTTCAATATATCGACATTTTCTCTATCGATGCTGTCCCATTCATCTGCTTCCCCGACTGACTCATCCTCTTCTTTGCTGCTGGGACAAAGTTCCATATCCAATGGTACCGTCGTCCGACCGTCAGCTAACACTTTCCTTTTGCAATAAAAGTATGGGAACCCGCATCTTTGTTGAGTGTATGTATACATTGTATTGTTGCGAGCTCTCAGACCTTTATTGGTGCCAGTCCCTGCAATTTTAGTTGTTAAGACCTGTCGAAATGTAGTCAACGGGGCAACAACCGTCCTCTTACTGATACCTTTTGAACTAAATTTGGTTTCAAAATAGGTTCTGCTCTTAAGGTAGAGACGTTTGCATTTCAACTTCTTAGCTTTCCGTAGCAGTCGCGCTGCGCAGAGTACGGTATCTGGGGTAGTACGCCTCACCTTTTTTGCCACAATGTACGTTTTAGAACACAGTCCAATCATGACTTCTCCCTCGAACTCTATTTTGAAAAGTCCTGGAGTTCTCTTGTCATATTTGGCATGTTGTGTACAACAGCTACGTGGGAACCAATGATTCTGACAATCCGCTTCGATCTGCAACTCTGGTCTGCAATGCCCCTCTAGTCCTCTTAAATATTCGCCCTTCATTTCCGGTTTCACTGCAGTCAGGAAGTCGGGCGTCGATAGGGCCATGTAGGCGCTGTCTGTATCCATCTCGCAGTACTCGAAATCGGAGCGATCTACGTATTTATCTAAAAAGTCATAGTAGAATTTCAACATGTGCAATTTCCCGTACTGCAAGATGAAGTAGCCTATTTGAATGGGTAGATTTAATCGAATAGACCTTCTGGCCTTTTCCACCTCGTAATATGCTTCGTCGGCTACCAATTGAGTGAGTTTTTTAAATTGGGGGAGGTTGGCTTGAAGCATGGCGGGTCCCTCTCCTTTGACGTAGATGACGTTTTGAAATTTCTCTTGGTCCATGATGGTGGAACCGAACGCCGAATTCCCCTCTAGTTTTCTAGTGTCGGCAATGATCGATTTCGTAGAATCCTCATCACCGACACGACGGGCGTTACTGACGTCATGCACAAATCGTCTGAAACATCTCAATGGTTTAAATTCTACCGTCTGATATATTTTAGAGACTTGTAACCCGTGCTCCAAGTACCATTTTAGGAGAGGGGTAGCCAGTAAAATTTTTTTGGCACGCATGCCCCCAACTAGTAATCTCCTAGCCTTTGTTGACAGATCAAATTCTTTTACGTGGTCCTGCATGTGCTCTCCGATGATGTCGTATGGAACGTCGGACGTGCAAAAGATTGGGGACATCTCTTGAAAATATTCATAGGGAGACATGGATGGATGTCGATACTGAGCTGGCCATTGCTCTGGAACCTCGATGTCGACCTCTACCATCCCAAATAGGGTCTCGTTCACCACCGACTTGAGAATTTCCATTTCTGTCATTTTACGTTGTGGCGTAGGGGGTTGTCGAGAATCTATAAATGCCTTAAGTTTGGTGTTCAAACGCATATTGGAGCGAAAAGAACACTCTCTCATCTCCACCACCCTATAGCCTTTGGATTCGAGATACTGCGTAACCTCTTTGGTTTTTCTACTTCTCTTGGTAGCCGTGACTTCCCATTTTTCCTTACCATGCTGAGACTTGGTCATCCAACACCGATGTCCGTGCCAGTAGCACCCGTGGAATTGATAGACGGTGTTGGTGTGTTCATCGTAACCGTCCACAGGATACGGTCCAATTTTCTTTTCTTTTCCACGGTTTAATTTGTGCTGAATAGTGAGGGACTGAGTCTCGTTCAACCAGTCTAGCCAGTGAAAGGCAATCATGTATTTATCTCGCTTTTCTGGTTTGAATTCTTCCTCTAAACGTCGACGTACAAAGGGACCCGTTGGCATGGGTTGACCAATGCAATAGAGGTAGAGAGCATTGGCGTCAAAACCAACAATTTTCTGACATGGCTTCGTCGGATTGTTCCTTATGTTGGTCACACCAGCCTCGTGATGACGATTGAAAATGATGGATGGGCCTCCTGTGATGTTACGTTTTATGGTATAGTAGAGGTCCTTATTGCTTTCGTCACACAGGGCAAACGAGGCATCTTCCGCATGGGCACATTCAAAAAGCATTTGTCTTGCCAGGCCGGGGACGGATATACTAACTTTAAAGATATCGATGAATCGGTTGAAGTAGTACTGTTGCAGGTTTTGTACGGCCGTGACGAATGGTCCAACGTCCAAGTTGTTATACCAGATCAGAAAGTCTCTGAATGTCTTCATTTCGTTTTCTTTCCACGCGTTTTGACAAAATTCATATTCTTCGGGGGTTATATTTGTGTTCTTTAAGGAGGTGAAGAAGGCATGGTGTGGTGGTAGCGAGGGATGGTCTAGTTTTCTAGCGTCATCTAACCATTCGTATGGAAAATAACCCTTGCACTCGGCTACGTCGAATGCCTTGAGGAATTTGGCATAATTAATGCCGGGAGAGAGATAAGATGTAATGTCTAAAAATTTCAGTTCTTTAGTTGCCAAACAAGCATATTGGTTGTTCCGCTTGACAGTGAATAAGTTGTTTTGATCCATGTTGAGATGTTTGGCAATGCGAGACTTGATCAGATTCAAGTCGTACTTGGAGGAATTGAACCCTAGGCATATCATTTGTTGACAATATTCCTCGAGTTCTTCTTTTAGTTTAACCAGATATTCGGTATTGTCCCCCTTCTCCTCCCCTTCCTCCTCCTCCTCTGCGTCATAGCTGATTGCTTCTTCGGGGTTTGTGATCATGTCATCCAATTCTTTAAAGACCCTTCTGAATTTGTGTTTCGCCAGCTGCTCTCCCGCTTTTGAAATTTCTGTCATATACGTAACCATCTCCTGAACCAAGGTGTCAACATTTGGATCCACGATACAGTGTGGGGTGGTAAAACCTTCCACATTTGAACACACACTAACGGAAATGGGAGTGTGTTGCGAGGTCCACTTCAGTTTGGATGTACCCTCTTGAACTGGGAGGAGCATTGCCTCAAAGTCGTACACTAAAAACCAGGGGAATAAACGCTTCTTCTTTGATACCATAATGCCATTTTCTTCTAACTTATCGAAAATTGTTTTTGGTGCTGTGTAAAATCCCCCCGGAAATTGGTGCACTGTTTGTCCTTTGCATTTCCGCTGATGACGTAGCAAGCTGTTTATTCGAGGGAAATGACGCTCACAGGTCCGACATTGATACTTGGAGGCGTAAGTATTAAAATTTGAAATGTACGACAGATGGTGTTGGTACAAGTTAAGATTCATGGTTTCCGAAAAATGACATCTGGATTTGTATATGGACAAGGCAGATCCATCCTCTCGAAGTTCATATATGTTGATGTTGATTGAAAAGCATTTTTCAAAGAACGCCATTTGCTCCAGTGACACACCCTCAAAGCTTTTCATTTCGTTGAATTCCTCCTTCTCTTCGTTGTCTTGATTTTCTTTGAGGTAGTTCATCCATTGCTCAAAGTATATCTTGGTATTCGACTCAACCATTTGTTTTGAATGTCGGTGGATTGTCAAGCAGCGAAATGCACATAAATTGTCATTGTATGGTTGACTTGTATTTATAGTCTTATCTAAGCTAAAAATTGACCTTGACGAGAGAATGTAGTCCGGAAGTTGTACGGGGGCGCCTAGCAGATAATTAAGATGAAAGAGATTAAAGTGCACATTTGTTACTAGCACTGGCTTCCATACGGTATCAGGGCGTTGTTGTAGGATGTAGTCAGACAAATTAAATCGTCGTAGTCGTTTTCTAAGTTTTTCCAGGTCACTGCGTCTGGATATATAGATTGGTCGAGGAAAAAGCTGTTCATTTATGTGTGGAATATAATATCTATAATCCCCGGTCTCTGTATTCCGCAAGATCAGTCCGAAATGGAGATTAAGTCTGAAAGCATGCTGCTGACGGTCAAAAATGTCCTCCATGGCCTCCATTAATTCAAATATTGAAAAATCGTTAGTAAGAGGGACGTTATATATAGATGTAACAGGTCCCTCTTGATGACGTCGGAGAATGTGAGGAGCATTGATTTCATAAACTTCTCGTAGTGCTTCGTCTCCAATCCATGGTTCTTCCCCTTGCAGATATGGAGAGGGTTGTAGATATCCACCACCGTGTTGAACGTGATGTCTCATAAGATGCCTGTAGAGGTCGCTGCGATTTGAAAAGGAATGTTGACATCTTTGACATCTGTAGTGTGTAGTGTTTGCATTGGGGGAAAGTGCTGAACTTGGTCCTGGTGATGTGGATCTGTGAGAGGAAGTGGATGGTTGTTGCTGAAAATAAATGAAATACATAAATAAATACAATTATCAAATATAAACAAATAAATCAATGAATTAATTTATCGTAAACAGAAATTCTTTTGATAAATATTTTCTTCCGTTTGAGATGATAATCTAAGAGAGAAGTCTTAGGCGTTAGATCAATATGAGTTGTCTTTCTTTCACTGTATGTACATCAGACTGACCAAAGGTATTGAGAAAAATCAATACACGTCAATACTGGGCTAACATTATTCAGGTCAGGGAAAATCACTATATTAAGCTATATAGCTAATTGTACCTATATAGCTTTTATTTACCTATAATATATATATAGCTTTATTTAGCCATCTTGGCTAAACAAACAACTTCAAAGCAGACAAAAAAGTCGCATGATGAGGTAGCATTGGTTTTCAACTTTGAACTAAACTGAAAACAATTCCCTAAACACCTACTTCTAAAATTGTTTCTTCTTTTGTACAATTGCAATCAAAATTGTTGGGACTTTGGGGCTATGTCTAACAGTTTACCTGTGATTAAACAGCTACTCTAACAAAGAAAATCAGTTGTGGTCAGCAAGATAAATGCTTGGTAATAACTGATTATTATTTTGGTTAAAAGGTGTTTAAAAAAGAGGCAATGATTTTTTTTTTTTTTTTTTTTTTTTTT
>PRKT01002049.1:9098-33487 GCA_003671525.1 Saccostrea glomerata | reverse complement strand
TATGGCCATGAAGGAAAAAAAAATAAAACTGGAAAATATAAACAAGAAGTTAGATCTAAAATAAGGAATAAAAAATGAAGTTTTAATTTACATGTACTTGGAAAACAAGAAGTTGTAATAATATAAAAAAAAATATTAAAGCCATATATGGCGTATGTACAATGAAAATTATTAGACTAAAATTATAAGAACTTATTATTTGTATCATTACTTTATATAAAGATAGAACTTTTCCGTAAATTACAAAATCTAAGTCAATTGCGTTATAAAGATATCGCAATTTAATTTGGATTCTCGGAATTTTCTCCGACTCGGAAGAAAATACAAAAGATTTAAATAACACATTACAGAGAAGATAAAACTGTATTATTAGATGAAACGAGGTGTTCTCCGTGTTCAGAATTGTATGAAAAGCTTTAATTTAAATGTATTAAGTATATTTCTTTACTTAATTTTGTATTTTTCAAAAATATATTTTTTTGATCAGTTACGCCATATATGGCTTTAAAAAAAGGAATTGTAGCACCGATGGACCACCATAGTTTCTCGTTATCAAAATTCGACAAACATGTAGACTTTACAATTGTAGAGTTGTGAATTGTCTCTGTGTTTTATTCAGAGCGTGGAAATATAAATTCCGGAAAACAAAGTTTACAACTTCAAAGATACACACATTCATAATTTGAACTTAAAGTCAACACAGTTTTATTTTCAGAAGTACATGCTTGGAAGTCTGAATTACCTACATGCATATGTATACTATGAAACTGATACGATTACAAGTTTGGATTTACAAACTTACGAGATTGCATTTACAAATTTACAAACTTACATGATTGCATTTACAAATTTACAAGTCTGGATTTTTGAACACGATTACCCTCCATATTTCTGGGGGTAATGACAATAATTGGTTGGTTCCGCCTCCTAGGTTGGTTTGTAAGACAATAAACAAACTGAAACAAGAGAAAGGGAAGTGTAAGAGGGCGAAGTATATTTTGCATCGGGTTCGAGATTCAGATTGAAATCAAAGTTCGGTAGTGGTTTCTTTGATTTCAAGCACAGCCTCTAAAATGTCGAGAATTTGTTTCCCTGTTTTTCTCTCTGTGTGAGGTCGAAGTTTCACTTCTGATTTTGCGGATCCAGTTAAATGGTCCATGATTGTGTTTAATTGTGTGTATACCTGAATGTTGTGAAAGAAAATTTTTATTTTTAAAAAAAATTTTTTGATTGCTGTGGAAAGCAATGACAAAGGGGGGAAATGTGTAAGAGGGCGAAGTATATTTTGCATCGGGTTCGAGATTCAGACTGAAATTTTTATACAGTTTACAAATTATGAAAAGGAAAATTATTTTTATGTTTACATGTATATCCTTTTTGAATAACTGAAATAACGTTAGTATTTGGCTGTAAGTAATTTTTATAATTTATTTTTTACACTTGAATATCTGTCCATTGATTGGTCAATTGACCGAAAGTACAGTAGGCCATCTTTTGGCGGTATTTTCACAGTAGATGTTGACCAGTGAAGAAGTTGGTGTCAGCCGTGTTACTAAACGCCTTTTGTCTGATATATGTGAGTAATGATATTTTTGACTTGCATTCATATTAGACTAGGTACTTATCAATCTCTCACCAGAGGGCGCGCTCCGCTTACACCTCTGTTGTCGTCTAAAAAGTAGCGCGGGTTGTCAAATAATTATTTGTCGACAAAAAATGTTAGACATTGATTGTTTTGTATGATTTCTCAATGATGTTACGTGTTTTAAGCTCTCTGATAGTAAATATTTCCTGACTTTTGTCTCCTTGATTTCAAAATGAAAATATGTGTAAAAATTCAGAACAAAATAGTGCCGTATATATTGAAGCTATTTTAATATATATATAAATTTTGAAAGAACAAAAGAAGTGCTACAGATTGATATTTCTAATTTCATTTAAGAAAAAATACCAAGTTGGTGGATATCTATAATTTATTTAGGTTTTACAAGATTCTTGTAATTTAGACGATAACAGAGGTGTTGGAGCGATGAGCGTAAAACGCCCTCTGGTGAGAGATTGGGTACTTATGTCACAAGTGAATGATTATTCTATATTTTGTGAAATATGCAACCGTGTAATTTCCCGATTGAAAGTTGTTTATTACTAGTCAGAAATGATGTTGTGATGTTACCATCTAGTCATTTGTTTATAATTATATTTAAGTATATTTATAGGTTAAAAATAATAGATGCCCTGATGTTGTTTATGATTTTAAAAGATTGTTCAATGCAAAACATTATTATAATAGTGGTTCCTTGTCAAGTACATGTATGTATAGTTTGTATGAATTGAGTAGTAAGACCTGATTGTATTTACATGTATAGTGAACAGTCCTCGTGTTATGACGTCACAGTGACCGGAAGCCATACTGCATTCCTTACTTAGATTAGTGAACTGTGAACATTTTTTTATTACTTATTATTTATACTGCATATTTATTTCTTGCTAAGATGATATGCTGTATGAAAAAGTGTAACAGAAGTCTGACTGTCATAAATATTACCTCATGAAATGGACATTACTTTTTCCTAATATTGAAATATCAGGAGCTTATATAGTACTTGTTTAAATTTATTTTTTATGAATATCATTTTCAATTGTGTATTGTTTATTTTAGGATCACTGTCATCATAACCATTGATATTCATTCAAATCAAGAATAAAAGAACTACATACAAGAACATTATTCTCTTGTGTTACAGAAGGGTACTCTTATCATTCCTCAATGGAAATCTTCCCCATTTTGGTCTTTATTACGAAAAGGTGGGACGATTGGGATTATTTTATTAAGGGAGTGAAGAAAATCAATTCTTTGATAACTGAAAGAGGTAGAGGGGCAAATTGTATATTTGGAGGTCACAAAGTATTTGACATGGTTGCATTACGAATTGAATTTTAGATACATGGTAATAATAAACAATTTGTCACTTATTTATTTTTCAGAGCTAAACGTTAAAAAAAGTGTGCAGGACAGTTTGATTTCATTAGGTGTGGACCTTTCATCTTCAGATAATGCAGTGTTAGCGGCAAAAATGTAAATATATCATGAAATCTAGAATTGTGAACACCAGCAAGAAATATATTTCATCACTCAGCAAATGGTCAAAATGCATCGCAAGCAGAGGAAAATCAGCTATACCGGCCAATCCTTTTCACATTTCCCTCTATGTCACTCACTTACTGCACATCGGTTGTTCTTTCCACGTCATTCCCAGTTCTGTATATGCTATTATAGTGGGTTCATTCTATTTTAAGCCATAAGGATTCAACAGAACACTCCTTCATTAAAAATTTATTAGAGGCTTCCAAGCGTAATAACAAACTTAGAATTATAAATAAGGAAATCGTCACAGTCAGTGATTTAATTTTAATGTGTGATACTTATGTCGACAGCACAAATTTGTTAGAAGTGCGTGATCTGTGTATGATTCTTCTTTCTTTTGCTGTATATTTACGTTTCGAGGAGCTTAGTTCTCTATGTTGTTCAGATTTAATTTTCATACACGGATATGTGAAAATTTTCATCAACAAAAGCAAAACCGATCAATATAAAAAAGGAAACGAAATTTTAATATCTGCTGGTGTTACCTCGGCTTGTCCAGTTGAAATGTTAAATCGTTATTATCTTTAGGAAGTATAGACATTTCTTCTGGTCACTTTTTCTCAAGTCCGTCTTTAAATCTAAAGACGGTTAAAGTTAATTTAGAAAAACAAAAAAACTTAGTTATACCAGGACCAGGGAGTGCATTTTGTCAAAACTAAAATCCGTTATGGAAATATCAATATTGGTCTTCATTCTCTGCGTTCAGGAGGTGCGACGGCTGCAGCAAATTCCAAAGTAAGCGAGCGATGTTGGATTGATTGATTTTATATTGTTTAACGCCGAATCGGCAATATTTCAGACATATTTCGGCGGACAATTATTGTTTATTGACCGATTTTGTGAAAGTTTTTAGTTTCTCTGGCAGCCCCAAATGAGCCTACTCTTTTTCGAACTCCAGAGAAACGGTCTTTTACGTGCCAAGGCCTAGGGGGTTGTTATCCCTGACACGGGGCACCATTTACTGTCCCATCCGACGGACTTTAAATCTAAAAATATGTAAACTGTGATAAATAAAACGATCTATACATGTATCTCATAAAAGTGCTCTAATCATTTCTATATTTTATTGTAAAAATGAGTTTCATGTAAATATTCCAAAATTGCATGTACATTAACATTTGTGAAAAGTTTATATGGTTTTTGCATTATCAAAAAGTCTACTTCGAATGGGCGTAAAATTAGAACATTCTAATAAAATATGATTCACAGTTATCGGACAGTCATAGGATATACATTCCGGCTGAAACTCCCGATTCAGTGAGTATGCATGTGTAATTTTAGAGTGACTAATACGTATTCTTGATATAATTACTTCGTCTTGACGTTTCAGACCGAAGTCACATGATTTGTTATGTTCCCCAAACGAAGTTGGGGAACATATTGTTTTTACTCTGTTTCTTCTTCTTCTTATTATTAAGGTCTTCCGTCTTCACGGAAGACCTTATAGTGATTCTATTGTTTCTTATTAAGGTCTTCCGTCTTCACGGAAGACCTTATAGTGATTCTATTGTTTCTTATTAAGGTCTTCCGTCTTCACGGAAGACCTTATAGTGATTGTATTGTTTCTTATTATTATTATTATTCTTTTTTTGACAAAATTTTGTGCACGCGATTTCTCGAAAACTATTCAGTGGTTTTTCACGAAACTTTCACAAAATATGCGCCTTTACATGAAGTTGTGCAGTCTGTAATTGTTTTTGGAAAATTCGCTTCCGGTGCCAAGTTATGGACGATTTCCTGATTTTAAAATGCGATTTTGTCGCGCACTTTTATCAAAAATGGTAGAGAATATGAACTGGAGACTTATTGGAGATGATAGATCATGACTTTGTGGTTTGCAGAATTGCCTTTTCGTGCGTCGTCAATACTTCCGGTCGTTACGAGATGCAAATTTAAAAACTCGTATTTTTCAAACTTTTTTGTTTTTCAACATTTTTTATTTATTTTTGGAATGATAATAGAGACCCTTTGATCGATGCTTACTATATACGTTGTTTGGATTTTGGTTAATCAGAACTCTAGATATTAATATTTGAAAATCTGAAGCGAACCCAAGATGGCGGCTGTCTCTGTCAACTCCGCCATTTTGCGAGTAGGGGTTTATGGAGGCACCTGAGCGTTTGACTAAATGATACATGAAAAGTAAAAAAACTACGTGGACTTTCACCTAGTAGTACGCTGCAATTCAGTGACAATCTTAAAACTTAATTTCCGTTTTATTGCTTTAGTGTAATTGGGCTAGATACGTGTGTGCAATGTATTAAATTTACTTTCTTAACGTCGAAATAAAATAAAGACGATAAGTGGAAGTTGTTTTATTTAATATTTAATTTCATTGAAGCTATCACACCTATTTGATAGATCAGTTCAAAGGATAGGCACGAATATTTACTCGTAGCGTTTGTCGCCAGATTATGAATAGTGAACCGCCTTTTACGATTCTTAGACAGGTGTACTGTTGCAGGTGTACTGTATACATAACTATATTTAGAGCAGTATTCAAAATTTATTAGTTTTTCACAACGTAACCACTGTGTTTCCATGCACACTTGAGTCATATTAAACTAATACAAAAGACAGAAATAAGAAAACCTTTTTTAAAATAAGATCGTCTAATGGAGTTTATATTAACATTCTTTTCTCAAAGATATTTAAAGTTGAACATTGAACATAAATGAAATCTGATTCCTGACCGTCGAAGGGTGAGACATGTCTTTCATCGAACCATTTCTACTTTTTCATGAAGGTGTAAAGAATAAGGTTAGTTCACTTTGGGGATAAACGGGTAATTAAAAAAAATTAAAAATGATTACCATTTCACTTCTTTTGTGTTACTTACCTATATAAGATATAGAATATGTACAAGCTGTTAAATATACTTTCTAAACCTCGCAATTTAGGCTTAAAGAACTTTTTTTCTTTTTTCTTTATTCTATTGAAGCTATTACACCTATTTAATGAAACATTTCAAAGAAAAGGCGCGCAGATTAACTTGTGGCGTTTGGCGCGAAATTATAAATAGTGGCGCGCATTTCGTGATTCTTAGACAGGTGTATTGTTGTATATTCAAGTACATTTATAGCAGTGGACTAAAACGCGTAATTTAAGCGTGTTGGGTATAAAGAGAAAAAAAGAGCGTTGGATTTTCTTTGTGACCCAATTTATTTTATCACTTTTCAGCTCGATTTTAGGTTTTTTTTGCTGAATCGGACGGAAGACCTCTCGTTGCTCGCAACGAGATCGTTTCTAGTTATTATTATTATTCTTTTTTTGACAAAATTTTGTGGACGGGATTTCTCGAAAACTATTCAGCGGTTTTCAACGAAACTTTCACAAAAAATGCGTCATTACATGAAGTTGTGCAGTCTATAATTTTTTTTGGAAATATCGCTTCCGGTGCCAAGTTATGGACAATATTCTGATTTTAAAATGCGATTTTGTCGCGCACTTTTATCGAAAATGGCTAAAGATATGAACTGGAGACTTATTGGAGATGATAGCTCATGACTTTCTGGTTTGCAGAATTACCTTTTTGTGCGTCGTCAATACTTCCGGTCGTTACGAGATGCAAACTTAAAAACTCGTATTTTTCTAACTTTTTTTGTTTTTCAATATTTTTCATTTATATTTGGATTGTTAATAGAAATCTTTCTTATAATGTTCTCTATATAATTTGTTTGAATATTTATAAATCGAAACACTAGATATTAGCATTTGAAAAGCTGAAGCGAGTCCAAGATGGCGGCTGTCCCTGTCAACTCCGACATTTCGCAATAGGTGTTTTCGGAGTCAGCCGAGCGTTTGCTTGAACGAAAGTAACACAAGCAAAATTGAAATGTAAAGGAATACTTGGATTGTTACGTCGTAGTTACGTTGCAATTCTGTGTCAAACTATGTTCTTCTTAAACGTCATCTATAATTAGATTTGGCTGGTTCTCAGAATAGAAAAAGAAAGACTTAATGTGCAAATGAAATTCGATACTTAATACCTTCTGATTTGCAACACGTGAAAACAGATCTTAAATCATTGTTATAAGTAATGGTTTTTCTAAAAACAATGACAATGAATATAGTAAGTATAGAAATTATAAACTGTTTTTCCAATGCACACTTGTGTCATATTAAAATAATAGAAAAGACAAAATAAGATAACAATTTTGTAAAAGATCGCTAAATGGAGTTTATATTAAAATTCTTGTCTCAAAGATCTGATTCAAGTTATGGAGTATAAATGGTATCCGATTCCTTGATTTTCTTCGGGCAACACATGTTTATCGGCAAAACAGTTCAACCTTTTCATAAAAGCTTAACTAATCTGGATAGTTCATTTTGGGGATAAACAGGAAATTTTTAAAAAGTTAAATTCATTAACGTTTTCATTGCTTTAGTGTTACTTGCTTATATATAATATGAAATTTAGTAAAATATGTTCAATATACTTTCTTTACCTTGATATTTTAGCTATGATAACGTTCTTTTTTCTTTCCATTGAAGCGATCATACCTATTTAATGGAACATTCTCAACAAAAGGCGCGAAGATTTACTCGAGGCGTTTGACGCAAAATTATGAATTATAGTGATTCGCCTTTCATTATTCTAAGACAGATGTACTGTTGCAGAAATATATACAAAATACATTTACATGTAGAGCTGTGGTCCCAATAGCGTAATAGTAAGCGCATTGGATTTTCACGCTGGCGATTCGGGTTTAAACCCCTTCGTTTCCATAAAAAGTTTGATCACTTTTTTTCAGCTCATGTTTTCTTTTTTTCAGAGTCAGACGGAAGACCTCTCGTTGCTCGCAACGAGTTTCTTTTCTAGTATTCTTACTGAAACGATCTCGTTGCGAGCAACGAGAGGTCTTCCGTCCGATTCAGGAAAAGAACCTAAAATCGAGCTGAAAAAGTGATAAAATAAATTGGGTCACAAAGAAAATCCAACGCGCTTTTTTCCTCTTTATTCCCAACACGCTTTAATTACGCGTTTTAGTCCACTGCTATAAGTGTACTTGAATATACAACAATACACCTGTCTAAGAATCACGAAATGTGCGCCACTATTTATAATTTCGCGCCAAACGCCACAAGTTAATCTGCGCGCCTTTTCTTTGAAAGGTTTCATTAAATAGGTGTAATAGCTTCAATAGAATAAAGAAAAAAGAAAAAAAGTTCTTTAAGCCTAAATTGCGAGGTTTAGAAAATATATTTTTCAGCTTGTACATATTCTATATCTTATATAGGTAAGTAACACAAAAGAAGTGAAATGGTAATCATTTTTAATTTTTTTTAATTACCCGTTTATCCCCAAAGTGAACTAACCCGATTCTTTACACCTTCATGAAAAAGTAGAAATGGTTCGATGAAAGACATGTCTCACCCTTCGACGGTCAAGGAATCAGATTTCATTTATGTTCAATGTTCAACTTTAAATATCTTTGAGAAAAGAATGTTAATATAAACTCCATTAGACAATCTTATTTAAAAAAAGGTTTTTCTGTCTTTTGTATTAGCTTAATATGACTCAAGTAGGCATGGGAAACACAGTGGTTACGTTGTGAAAAACTAATAAATTTTGAATACTGCTCTAAATATAGTTATGTATACAGTACACCTGCAACAGTACACCTGTCTAAGAATCATAAAAGGCGGACTATTCATAATCTGGCGACAAACACTACGAATAAATATTCGTGCCTATCCTTTGGACTGATCTATCAAATAGGTGTGATAGCTTCAATGAAATTAAATATTAAATAAAACAACTTTCACTTATCGCCTTTATTTTATTTCGACGTTAAGAAAGTAAATTTAACACATTGCACACACGTATCTAGCCCAATTACACTAAAGCAATAAAACGGAAATTAAGTTTTAAGATTATCACTGAATAGCAGCGTACTACTAGGTGAAAGTCCACGTAGTTTTTTTACTTTTCATGTATCATTTAGTCAAACGCTCAGGTGCCTCCATAAACCCCTACTCGCAAAATGGCGGAGTTGAGAAAGACAGCCGCCATCTTGGGTTCGCTTCAGATTTTCAAATATTAATATCTAGAGTTCTGATTAACCAAAATCCAAACAACGTATATAGTAAGCATCGATCAAAGGGTCTCTATTATCATTCCAAAAATAAATAAAAAATGTTGAAAAACAAAACAGTTTGAAAAATACGAGTTTTTAAATTTGCATCTCGTAACGACCGGAAGTATTGACGACGCACGGAAAGGCGATTCTGCAAACCACAAAGTCATGATCTATCATCTCCAATAAGTCTCCAGTTCATATTCTCTACCATTTTTGATAAAAGTGCGCGACAAAATCGCATTTTAAAATCAGTAAATCGTCCATAACTTGGCACCGGAAGCAAATTTTCCAAAAACAATTACAGACTGCACAACTTCATGTAAAGGCGCATATTTTGTGAAAGTTTCGTGAAAAACCACTGTATAGTTTTCAAGAAATCGCGTGCACAAAATTTTGTCAAAAAAAGAATAATAATAATAACTAGATGCGTTCTTGTTGCTGGGGCAACAAGCAGGTCTTCCGACCGACTTCTCTTTTGCAATCTATGCTGTGTCATCCCATGGAATAGATTTCTTAATGTTTTTTTTTTCGTTTATGTTCATTTACAATAGTTTCTCAACACAGATCGTGATTGGTCCGGGTATTTCACGAAATATCTCCAAATATAGCTTTTAAAAATCGGCAAAATCTTCCACACATGTTATAAAAGAGTGAAAAGTAATTTGCAACTGAAAAAGACAAAAACAAAGAAAAAATTTGGGGAACGCCCCGAGCGGGATTCGAACCCCCGACAGTAAGACAAAGTTTGGTTCTATCATATCTTTGCAATAAACGCACGCATGAAAAAAATGAAAACATATATAGATATCGTTGAAGACGCTCTATAAACCCTGTAAATCCAAAAGAAAAATATTGATAAACAAAAAAGTTGAAAAAATGGACTTTTTGAATTCACTTCCGTTTGCGACCGGAAGTAGGAACGACAAAAAATGAAGGACGTTCGGCACATCTACATGTGATGCTCGTTCATGTCCATCAGTTTCAATGTCATATCTTTAGCTGTTTTCGAGAAAAGTAGTGTACAAAAATCCATTTAAAAAAAACAAATTTCCCCCAAAATCGCGAATGGAAGCAAATTTTGAAAAAATGAAAAACACGTCTGGAGATATCAACCTGATGCATCTTTCCTGTAAAAATCTTTGAAATCAGTACACTCACAGCTGAGATATCGCCATAAATATGAAAAAAAGAATAATAATAATAATAATAATAATAATAATAGGAAACCGACGGAAAACAATAAGGTCTTCCGAAGGAAGTCGGAAGACCTTAATAAGAAACAATACAATCACTATAAGGTCTTCCGTGAAGACGGAAGACCTTAATAATAATAATAAGAAACAGTAGAATAATGAAACTCGTTGCGAGCAACGAGAGGTCTTCCGTCCGATTCAGGAAAAAAAACGTAAAATCGAGCTGAAAAGTAAAAAAAAAGATTTGCACACAAGGGGGATTGAACCAAAGTCGCCACATGAAATTCCAACGCACTAAATATTACGCTATCGGGACCTCTACTCTAAATCTACTTGTATATATCAAGGAAACAGTGCTTCTCTCTTAAAATTATGAAATGTGGGTCACTATTCAAATTTTAGCGCCAAACGCCACGAGTTAATCTTCGCCCCTTTTCTTTGGAATGTTCTATTAAATAGTTTGATAGCTTTAATGAAATTAATAAAAAGAACGTTCTTATAGCCTAAGATTCGAAGTTTAGAAAGTATGTTTAACACATTTTACAATTTCCGTATATATGCATGTAACACTAATTTCCTGTTTATCCTCAAAGTGAACTATCCCGAATAGTTAATCGAAAAAGGTTGAAAAGTTTCGCCGGAAAACATGGCTCGCCCTACGACTGTCAGGAATCCGATATCATTTATGCTCAATAACTTGAATCAGGTCTTTAAGACAAGAATGCTAAAATAAACTCCATGAAGCGATCTTTAAAAAATCGTTTTCTTATTTTTGTCTAATTTATTAGTTTAATATGACACAAGTGTGCATAGGAAAAACAGTGGTTAATATTTATACTGACAAAATTAATTGATATTCTTTTTTGAGAAAGTATTACTTATAAGTATGATTTAAGATCTGTTTTTCGGCGATGCACAAGAGATATTAGGTATCGAATTTCATTTGCACATTTAGTCTTTTCTTTTTCTACTTTGAAAACCAGCCAAAACTAATTATAGAAGACGTTAGTTTGACACAGAACTGCAACGTAAATACGACGTGACAATCCATGTATTCCTTTGTCTTTCATTTATTCTTATGTTACTTTCGTTCAAGCAAACGCTCGGCTGCCTCCGTAAACACCTATTGCGAAATGTCGGCGTTGACAGAGACAGCCGCCATTTTGGACCCGCTTCAGATTTTTGAATGCTAATATCTAGAGTTTAGATTTATCAACATTCAAACAAATTGTATAGTAAGCATTACGAGGAGGGTTTCTATTATCATACAAAAAATAAATGAAAAATACTGAAAAACAAAAAAGTTGGAAAATACGATTTTTTTTAATTTGCATCTCGTAACGACCGGAAGTATTGACGACGCACGAGAAGGTGATTCTGCAAACCACAAAGTGACAAACTATCGTCTCCAATAAGTCTCCAGATCATATCTTTAGCCATTTTTGAGAAAAAGGGGCGACAAAATTGCATTTTAAAACCAGGAAATTGTCAATAACTTGGCACCAGAAGCGAATTTTCCAAATTTCTCTGCGGATGTAACAACTTCATATAATGAGACATATTTTGTGAAAGTTTCATGAAAAACTGCTGAATAGTTTTCGAGAAATCGCCTGCACAAAATTTTGTCAAAAAAAAGAATAATAATAACTAGAGCAAAGCTCGTTGCAAAGCAACGAGAAGGTCTTCCGTCCGGATTTGACCGGAAGTGCCGGAAGTGAAGTCAACGAGAGAAAGCAATGAGCTAAGTCATCTCCGGTGAGTTTAATTTCAATTTTGCATTAAAACCTTCAAAATCAGCTAATTTTCGCTACTTCCGGTTTGACCGGAAGTGACGTCGACGGACGGAAAAATAAATCTTATGCTTCCAGTGACATATGTTTCCCAATAACTTATCAACAACGGCAAAAATACGCGTTTTTTGACTACTTCCGGTTTGGCCGGAAGTGACGACGCTGGACGTATTTTGATGACCCAAGCAGATAAAACTTGACATTTTGAACAACTTTGCTTCTTTGATGTATTACAAATTCTCAATACTTTTTGAGATATAAAGGAAAAACTTTCGGCCCCTCTAGTCCCCTAATTTTAGGGGCCAGCCCTTTTTTCGAGATATCATTCGAAAGATCTTGGAATTCTACACTTCTTTTGTTCTATATAATTTAACAAAATATTTCCAGGTAAAAAGATATCGTAGAAAAGTCGGTAAAAAATTTGAAATTCGCAATAGGACTATTTTCGCGCCATACCGAGCGCCGACGTGCGGCACTTCAGATAAAAATGAAATAATTTTTACATATCTATAGACTTCGGACTATCATACCTGAAATTTTCACGTTTCTATCTATAGCCATTTTTTAGAACGTTCGAGGACAATCTGACCCTTCAAAAATCATAAAAACGACAATATCTCCAAACCGGAAGTGACGTCATCAAATCGGAAAAAAATGCATGAGGTTCAAGTAATGTTACATAAGTCCTGAAAGTTTCATGGAAATCCATCGAGCCGTTTCCGAGAAATCGCGTGCACAAAATCGGTAAGAAAAAAAAGAATAATAATAATAATAATAAAAGTGAAAAAGAAACCTAAGAATAACAAGAAGGTCTTCCGCTGAAGACGGAAGACCTTAATGATAGGATACAATGTGTCAAAAAGGCACAAGAATTCTTCAAAATATGTTTAGAAACACAAAAAAATGTAGGATCTATCAATTCCAATCAACTTCCGGTTCTACTTCTTCACTTCCGGTGCGACTGTTTGTGCTCAAAGCTACTTTCAACTCTACATCAAGCATGTAGAAATCATCCCTGAAAGTTTCGATGGAAAATACTCATTTTTAGACAACTTCCGGTTTGAACGAACCGTACTTCCGGTGGAAATATTAAGATGCTAGGAATTCTTTAAATCTCTATAATGAACAATTACATTCACAAGAAAAAAAAATCGCTATACATGTACATATATTTAAATTACATGTACTTCCGGTTTACAACGGAAGTGTTGACGGAAAAAAAGAATAAATTAAAAGTATGCATATTGTTTGGAACATTATTTTGACCATCTTTTCTTCAATAATGCTTATCAAAATATTCACGCTTTTCGAGATATAAAGCGTCAAAGATTTAGCATTCTAGCCCCTTGTGACCTTTTATTACGTAATATATGATCAAATTTTTAGTATATATTGTTGCAAATTGTTAAGTTGAATATCTTTGCTTCAGTAATGTATCACAAAATACTGATCATTAAAGAGTTAAAGACGAGAGACTTTTGGCCCCTCTATGCCCCTAATTTGAAGGGCTAACCCCATTTTCTTCAAATCAAATGAAAGATCTTTCTATAATGTACATTTTTTATTTTATATGTCTTAACAAAATATTAACCAGTAAAAAGATATAAAAGAAAACGTATCAATTTTTGCGAGATGCGTATGAGCCTATTTTCCGAGCCCAGGCGAGCGTCGATGCGTTTTCACCTGGAAAGCTCTATATGCAAAATGTCCCATCTACTTTCGTTCCTCTACCTTCACTGAAAATCTCAAGTCGATATCTTCAGTCGTTTAGGAGGAGATCTCAGGACAAGCCGACCCTCTAAAAATCAGAAAATCGGCCATATCTCACGACCGGAAGTGACGTCATCAACGACGAAAATTTCCGACAAGGTTCAGATGAATATCTATTAGATCTGAAAGTTTGGTGAAAATCCAGCGAGCCGTTTCCGAGAAATCGCGTGCACAAAATCGGTAAGAAAAAAAATAATAATAATAATAGGGAAAAAGAAACCGAACGAAAACAATAAGGTCTTCCGTTGGAGACGGAAGACCTTAACTAGATATGAAACTCGTTGCGAGCAACGAGAGGTCTTCCGTCCGATTCCGGAAAGAAGACGTAAAATCGAGCTGAAAAAGTAAAAAAAGATTTGCACACAAGGAGGATTTAACCCAAGTCGCTAGCATGAAATTCCAACGCACTAAATATTACGCTATCGTGACCTCTACTCTAAATCTACTTTTATATATTAACGAATATGCTTCTCTCTTAAAATTATGAAAGGCAGGTCACTATTCAAAATTTTGCGCCAAACGCCATGAGTTAATCTTCGCGCTTTTTCTTTGGAATGTTCTATTAAATAGGTGTGATAGCTTCAATGAAATTAAAAAAAAGAACGTTCTCATAGCCTAAGATTCCAGATTTAGAAAGTATATTTTACACATTTTAAAAATTTCATATTGTATATATGCTTGTATAAGGTCGAGACCACTACCTTATATGGAAGGCAATTTTCAACATGTGACGATATCTTCGTCGCACCCGTTCGCCAATCAAGTGAATGAGTCCGAAAGCATTACACTCTACTACGTGTTTACGATTCAATGGCGACACGTGGTTTTCGTCGGTTTCTGCATAATGTTCACTTCGTCACCGGAAAAACCGTAGAGCTTCTTTGTCACTTTTTAAGTCCGAAATTGAAAGATTACATTCCCAATACATTGCTCAATGCTCACATTTAATATTGGAGTTGTTTTATATGATTAATAGTTGCTTCAAAAGTTTGAATAATGTGCAAACGCTTTGATGTTTACATGTACATTAAAATCTTTATGATAGTATTTAGGGGTTAAATAATAAAAGCGCACCGTGTACTGCTGTCTAAAACTATGTGCACGTATATCACGTGAAAAAAACTTAATGCTTTATCGACACGATAGCACCTACAAGTACGTCTCTTCGAACAATAGTTTAGGCCGATGTATTATAAGTTGATATATAAGGCTTCATAAAGCAAATTTTGTAAATGTGAGCATAGAAATGAAAGATTATACATCATTTTATATATTTCTTCCATAAATCTGAAAAAAGAATTGAAAATAAGTTTCCAAGGGACAATTCAAGTTGGCCTTTATTTTCAACACAGCTAGGTACTTGTAGTAGTCCACAATGCACTGCGGCTCATTCATCAGTGGGTAAAGTAAACAGATAGCTTATTTACATGCAAATTTATTCTGAAGTCAGAAAATCTAGTGGTCTCGACCTGTGTAACACTAAAGCGGTGAAACGGTTATGAATGTTTTTTCAATTTCCTGTTTATCCCCAAACTGAACTATCCCGATTAGTTAATTGAAAAAGGTTGAAACGTTTCGCCGAAAAACATGGCTCGCCCTTTGATGGTCAAGGAATCAGAAATCATTTATGCTCAATAACTTGAATCAGGTCTTTGAAACAAGAATGCTAAAATAAACTCCATGAAGCGATCTTTAAAAAAATCGCTTTCTTATTTTTGTCTTATTTATAGTTTAATATGACACAAATGTGCATAGGAAAAACAGTGGTGAAGATTTATACTGACAATATTAATTGATATTCTTTTTTGAGAAAGTATTACTTATACGTTTTTCCGTGATGCACTAAAGATGTTAGGTATCGAATTTCATTTGCACATTGTGCGCAATCGTCTTTTGTTTTTCTACTTTGAAAACCAGCCAAAACCAATTATAGAAGACGTTAGTTTGACACAGAACTGCAACGAAACTACGACGTGACAATCCAAGTATTCCTTTACATTTCATTTATTCTTATGTTACTTTCGTTCAAGCAAACGCTCGGCTGCCTCCGTAAACCACTATTGCGAAATGTCGGCGTTGACAGAGACAGACGCCATTTTGGACCCGCTTCAGATTTTTGAATGCTAATATCTAGACTTTAGATATGTTAACATTCAAACAAATTAAATAGTAAGCATTGTACGGAGGGCTTCTACTACCATACCAAATATATATAAAAATACTGAAAAACAAAAAAGTTAGAAATACGAATTTTTTAAGTTTGCAATTCGTAACGACCGGAAGTACTGACGACGCACGAAAAGGCAATTCTGCAAACCACAAAGTCATGATCTATCATCTCCAATAAGTCTCCAGTTCATATCCTTAGCCATTTTCGATAAAAAGGGGCGACAAAATCGCATTTTAAAATCAGGCAATTGTCCATAACTTGGCACCAGAATCGCATTTTCCAAATTTCTCTTCGGATGTAACAATTTCATATAATGACACATATTTTGTGAAAGTTTCATTAAAAACCGCTGAATAGTTTCGAGTGGAGGCTTCTCCGTGTGAAAAATTCTCGAGAGGGACGCTAAACAACATGTAATCAATTAATCGATTGCTGAATAATTCTTGTCATTGATGAATAATATTTCTTCTGGCAAATCTCGATATCATTACTTTAAAAATCAACGACTTTACGTTAAATGTGTAACAGTAAGGTCTTCCGCTGAAGACGGAAGACCTTAATAAAAATAGTGGAAAAGAAACCTAAGAATAACAGTAAGGTCTTCCGCTGAAGACGGAAGACCTTAATAACTAGAATCTTGTTGCCATGGCAACAAATAAGTCTTCCGTTCTTCTAAATCTGTAAGAATTTGCTTTTTTCTGTGCAAAAAGATAGATATGATATGTATTCTGAAAGAAAGAAAAAACTGCAAAAAGGTCTTTCAGTACTTAAGGTACTTTGATTTTCATGATCAATCTTGTTCTGATGCATTTTGGCACTCATAAGAGCTACACGTGTACATAGACAAACCAACAGACGAAAGAACATCGTACTCTCATAAACTTCACTTGGTTTATGTTCTAGCACAATTGTGATGGTGTTATAAAAATGTCATGAACTAAGTTAGTACCACATTAAACGTAAAGTCGTTGATTTTTAAAATAATTCGAGATTTGCTAGTACCACATTAAACGTAAAGTCGTTGATTTTTTTTTTAAATAATTCGAGATTTGCCAGCAGAAAGATTATTCAATTACAGGAATTATTTTGCAGTCGATTAATTGATTATATGTTGTTTAACGTCCCTCTCCAGAATTTTTCACATGGACAGGCCTCCACTCGCTGGTGGAGACTGCAAAATGTTGTCCTATTATTTTGCACTTATCGCCATTGAGCAGTGAGAAATCTTTTTGAGCCGGTACCATCTGACACAAGGGACCTCGATTTAAACGATCTCATTTGAAGGACCGGTCTCCACGTCCCACAACTGAAGTCCATAATACAGATATATGATGCTCTTGCCATGTTTTTATTTTATTTTTCATTTCACATATATTTTTTGCATCGGATTTTCTTAAAGATCAAACTTAATAACGATCAATTCTAACAACTTTATTGCAATGCATAAAGCGTCTGGTGATTTTTGATTAACAGGTCAATACATGTGCACGTCGTGTGATACTTCCTAAGCAGAAAAATATACATAGAGTGACTTTGCCGGACTATGAAATCAGAAATATTTAATAAGGAATGGGTACAACTGATATAGAACTGATTTTTGTCTATGTAAATGGATAGGATAATCGGGATTAAAAGGGAATCTCTCTCTCTCTCTCAGTCGTAAATTTCAGTATCTTGCGTAATGAAAAATCTACTATTATAGAATATGAATTCTGTATACATGTTCATGGTAATTATAACCAAATGTTCCAGATTTAACTGTTTAACGAATTTATAATTCAAAGGCCTATAGTTGCAAGAATGTCTCCGAATATAAATCAAGAGGCGGAGGGGCTTCAAAAGAATTACATACTCAGTAATTTTATGTTTCATGAATTATAAGGAAAATATGTATGGTTGCATGTACATACAAATAATCATATAGCATTGCATAAAATTTTGTTCATTTGTATACGTTATCCAACATATCAATAGACCTTTGCTGATGTTTTTGCGTCGTGTTTTTAGCGTAGCATTATTTCACACAGACACGCGTAACTTTCACATAATATTAACACTTTCAGTACTAGTATTTCACAAAAATCCCGGAATCGCTTTTTAACTTCTCGGGTTAAAGAAGTATAGATCATGTATAATAATTAACAACGACTTTTTATCAATGAAAATATACATGTTATAACCAAATCTAATCTATGGATTGATTTTTCTTTTAAGTTGCAGATATCAATTTATTTCCAAAGGCTGTACAGCGGTATTGTATTACTCTTCTATCGCTCATTCGCCTTTGAGTACATGTAATATTTTAGAATCGAAAATAAAACTCGGATTCTGGGATAATTTTGTATTCAAATCAGGGAATGAATTAAGAATATTTTATGTGTACATGTACATGTGTAAATCATAACTGCCATTACAGACTTACACTACATTGGCAACTTTAAACTATGCATATACTGAAAGCGGTAACCAACGTAATCTTACATGTGGAAGTGAATATGGAAACTCAAAGTCGAAAGTGTAGGTCTACACGCCTGCGACGTCATGGATACTGCCTCCACCTTTATCTCGAAAGTTCTATTCCCACTTAAAAGTCAGAGTTATCTATCTTTGCTCATTGTCACTACGTAAATAGAGAAAATGAATTTATTGACGGTACTTTAAATCTCCAAAATGCAGAATCCGAAGAATAAATAATATATTTAGTATTTTTGTAGAATAATTTGTATATACATCGCTGTAATGTATACTGCGTACAATATTTTTTTTTTTAAGTGCTTAGTTGACACATAAGGGATATTTCTTATTTAGATATAAATTTGTAAATAAATAACTGTCAGTACAGACTAACACTACACAGCCAAATTTAAACTATACATACACTGAATTAAGTAAAAATGCAAAAGAGAGAATATTGAATGTGTAAATATGTTGATCTGGAGAGCGTATATATGTCTCTAACGTCATCAATACTATTTCCGCCTTTATCTCGAAAGTTCTATTCTCATTCACAGGTCAGAGTTATCTTTCTTTGCCCACCTTATACATACTACGTAAACAGTGAAAATTTCGGTACCGAAAATATACAAAATGCGGAATCTGATTTAAAAACAAATTATATATTTAGTATTTGTAGAAAAATGTCTGTTTTACATAAGAAAATCTTGTAAAAATATCCAAAAACAAAAAAATCAAAAATTGACCAAAAACAAATTACCTTCCGGTTCAGACAGGAAGTACTGGAAACACATGAAAATAACTTCAAAACAAATAGAATATCATGATCTAATACTCCTGTAAATTTCATATCTTTACCTCAAACCGTTTCAGAGAAAACTGCCGGACAAAAGTCCATTTTAAAATTCGAAAATCGGCCATAACTTCGGACCGGAAGTGAACTTTGCAAAAAACGGAATTTTATATAAACTTCATATATCAACCTACTTACATGAGAAAAATTGTGAAAATCTATCCAGCCATCTCTGAGTAATCGCGCTCACAAAATTTGGGAGGAATAATAATAATAATAATAATAATAATAATAATAACTAGACTCTTGTTGCCATGGCAACAAAAAAGTCTTCCGTTCCTGTATGATACTGTTTGCATTGATTTGTATATGTAGAGAAACAAGTACATTATTTCATAAGTCATAAATTGTACAGAAACTAGATTTGTTCTTTCGATACTTGCAGTCCTTTGATATTTACTGCAAAAATGAATATATCTGTGTCCTTATATATGATTTTGTATGCATGTTTTTTTTTATTAAGAAATATATCTCAATTTTCATTAAATTAAAAAAAGTAAAGGGGGGTATCTAGAAAACAACGTTTCAGAACTTACAGTACTTTGATTTTCATTACAAAAATGAATGTGTCCACCGTACTTGATATATACACATGACAAATTATAAAACGTGTTGTGTTTGAATTAAATTTTGCATTCAAAGAAATATTTACATGTATATATAAGTCAAAGTAAACTAAAATAGTTAATGTCCTTTCAGTCCTTGCGGTACTTTGATTTTCATTGACTGACGAAAATAGCTACCAAATGTACATGTAACTTATTGTATGCATTGATGTTTATGTGTAGAAAAACATGCCTGTTATACTACATACTTATACATTTACACTTTAGTGAGAATAAGGTTGATATCGAAATCAGTCCTCTAAGTACTTTAGGTACTTTGATTTTCATAGCAATTATGTTATCTTAATCCTTATATAAATGAGTCTGTATGTTTTGATTTTTGTATGAAAAACATGAAAACATGTAAACGTAACCTTCATGTAATTTAAAGTAAGAAATGGCCCTTTAGTACTTTCAGTACTTTGATTTTATGAATGCAAAACGAAAGTAGCTGAAATATACAAAACGCGTGATATGATTTTAAAACAAATTATATATTTGGCTATTGTGGACCTTTCTTAACGGCACCTAGAAATATCTTGAAAAAATATTTAAAAACAAAAAAAGTTGAAAATTGACCGAAACACAATTCACTTCCGGTTCGGACAGGAAGTATCAGAAACGCACGAAAACTACATCAAAACAAAGAGAATGTCATGACCTAATACTCCTGTAAATTTCACGCCTTAGCTCAACCTGTACTTGAGAAAAATTCTGGACAAAATTCCATTTTATATTTAGAAAATCGGCTAAAACTTCGGACCGGAAGTAAATTTTTCAAAAAACGGAATTTTATATAAACTTCATATATCAGACTACTATCCTGTGAAAAATTGTGAAAATCTGTCCAACCGTCTCTGAGTAATCGCGCTCACAAAATTTGGAAGGAATAATAATAATAATAATAATAAAAAGAAACAATACAATCACTATAAGTCTTCCGTTGTGAACGGAAGACTTAATAACTAGAATCTTGTTGCCATGGCAACAAATAAGTCTTCCGTTCTTCTAAATCTGTAACAAACATAGATATCATATGTTCTCTGAAAGAAAAAAAATGCAAAAAAGTCTTTCAGTACTTAAGGTACTTTGATTTTCATGATCAATCTTGTTCTGATGCATTTTGGCACTCATAAGAGCAGCACTTGTATCATAGACAAACCAACGGACGAACGAACACCGTACTCTCAAAGACTTCACTGTGTTTATGTTCTGGGACAATTGTGATGGTGTTATAAAAATGTCATGAACTAAGTTAGTACTTCTTAGGTTTCTTTTCCACAATTTAAGGTCTTCCGTCTTCAGCGGAAGACCTTATTGTTATTCTTAGGTTTCTTTTTCACTTTTATTATTAAGGTCTTTCGTCTTCACGGAAGACCTCATAGTGATTCTATTGTTTCTTATTATTATTATTAAGGTCTTCCGACTTCCTTCGGAAGACCTTATTGTTTTCCGTCGGTTTCCTATTATTATTATTATTATTAAGGTCTTCCGACTTCCTTCGGAAGACCTTATTGTTTTCCGTCGGTTTCCTATTATTATTATTATTATTATTATTATTATTATTCTTTTTTTCATAGTTATGGCGATATCTCAGCTGTGACTTTACGGATTTCAAAGATTTTTACAGGAAAGATGCATCAGCTTAATATCTCCAGATTTTGTATAAAGTTTTTGTTGCCGTCACGTCCGTTGACCACCGGAAGTAGTTTAAAAATATGCAAAATTTTATTTTTTTATTTTTTAAATGTTTCTTATGGAGGCAAATAGAGTGTCTCGAGTAATATTATGTCCACCGGAAGTTATTTTTCCAAAGCGGAAGTAGTAGTCCAAAAAAATGAGCATTTTTCATCGAAATTATCAGGGATGATTCCTTCACGCTCAGAGAGTAGTTATAGGTCAAATTACGTACCTCTGGTCACACCGGAAGTGAATTATAAAGATCGGAAGTTGTTTGAAATTTACAGATTTCACTCTTTAATGTGTTCTCACGTATTTAGAGGAATTGATATGAACATTTTTTATCATTTAAAGTTGTTTTATGATCGTATCAGAAATCGAACGGAAGACCTACTCGTTGCTCGCAACGAGATCTCCTCTAGTTAAGGTCTTCCGTCTTCACGGAAGACCTTATAGTTATTCTACTGTTTCTTATTATTAAGGTCTTCCGTCTTCAGCGGAAGACCTTCTTGTTATTCATTTGTTTCTTTTCCACTGTTTTACTTATTATTTTTTTTCTTACCGATTTTGTGCACGCGATTTCTCAAAAACGGCTGGTTATATTTTTATGAAACTTTCAGGTCTGATAAAACATAAAAAAACTTTATGCATTTTTTTTAATTTTGATGACGTCACTTCCGGTTCGAAGATTTTTGCAATTTTGTTATTTTTAAGGGTCAGTTTGTCCGTCGCTCTTCTTAAAAACCGCTCATCACAGGAAGATGAAACCTTTTCTGGAAGATAGAGCAACATATGTAGATTTGCATTGTTTTGTTAACTTTCACCGGAAGTACCGCACGTTAACGCTCGGTATGGTCTGAAAAAAAGTCATATTGAGCGTTTCTAAATTTCTTACACTTTTTCTATTATGTCGTTTTACTTGTAAATATTTTGTTAAAACATTTAGAACAAAAGTTGTGAAGAATTGTGAGAACATTCAAATGATATTTCGAAAAAGGGGCTGACCCCTAAAATAAGGGATCTAAAGGGGCCACAAGTTTTTACTTGATATCTCAAAAAGTATTAAGAATTTGTAATACGTCAAAGAAGCAAAGTTGTTCAAAATGTCAAGCGTAATCTATTTAAGTCGTCAAAATATGTCCGGCTTCGTCACTTCCGGCCAAACCGGAAGTACTCAAAAAACGTGTATTTTTGTCGTTCTTGTCAAGTTTTTGGGTAACATGTGTCTCTGGGAATATAAAAATTAATTTTCCGTCCGTCGTCATCACTTCCTGTTAAACCGGAAGTAGCAAAAAATTGCTTATTTTTGCATTATTTAACATAATTTAGAGGATTGAAAGCATTTTTGGGCGTTATTTCTCATTTAAGTTAAAAATGAAAGCTACTTCAGGTCAAACAGGACGGAAGACCTACTCGTTGCTTTGCAATGAGCTTTGCTCTAATTATTATTAAGGTCTTCCGACTTCCTTCGGAAGACCTTATTGTTTTTCTTCTGTTTTCTATTATTATTATTATTATTCTTTCTTCATAGTACAGCCGATATCTCAGCTATGCGTGAACGGATTTCAAAGATTTTTACAGGGATAGTGCATTATGTGAATATCTCCAGACGTATTTTTAATTTTTTCAAAATTCACTTTTGTTCGCGATTTTTGGGGATTTTTGTATTTTTAAAATGGCATTTTGTTCAGAAGTTTTCTCGAGAACGGCTTAAGATATCAAAGTGAAACTTACTGAGGTGATAGAACATCGAACTCCGTTATGGTGGAAGACCTTTATTTTTCGTTGTCGGCACTTCCGGTCACAAACGGAAGTGAGTTCAAAAAGTCCCATTTTTCAACTTTTTTGTTTTTTGATATTTTTCTTTAGGATTTACGGGGTTAATAGAGTGTCGTATGAGAACTCTAAATATATGTTCAGTATCTTGATGCGTGCATATATTGAGAAGATATGACCGAACTAAACTTTGTCCTACTGTCGAGGGTTCGAATCCCGCCGGATGCGTCTTAAAAATATCTCTTTGTTTATGTCTTTTTTCAGTTGCAAATGACTTTTATCTCATTTATAACACGTATGGAATATTTTGCCGATTTTTAAAAGCTATTTTCTGAGATATTTTGAGGAATACCTGTAATTATCATGATGTATGTTGAGAGACTGCTGTGAATAAACGTAAACAAAAAAATACATTCTGAAATCTATTTCATGGGATGACGCAGCATAGAACTCTTACGAAAAGTCGGTCGGAAGACCGCTTGTTGCTTTAGCAACAAGAACACATCTAGTTAAGGTCTTCCGTCTTCACGGAAGACCTTATAGTGATTCTATTGTTTCTTATTATTATTATTATTATTTTTCCGTACACTAAATTTTGTGCACGCGATTTCTCGAAGACTACTGGGTGGATTTTCATAAAATTTACAGAAATTATGTGTTGTTATCTGAAGTTATTTTTTCCGAGAGATTTTTTGAAAATTCTCTTCTGGTGCCAAGTTACGGGACATTTTCTGAATTTAAAATGACATTTTGTCTACGGTTAATCTCAAGAACGGTAGAAGATATCAACATGAAACTTTCAGGGATTATAGATCGTGATATTCACTATCCAGGACGCGACCTTTCGTTCGTCGTCAATACTTCCTGTCG